>JANRGV010000120.1:27858976-27879958 GCA_024734035.1 Alethe castanea | reverse complement strand
GCGGCGGCCGCAGCGCTGCCCCGCCGGAGCGCCCCGAGCCCGCCCGCGGCCCCCACGCCGTCCTGGAGGGCAAGGTGAAGGCGCTGAAGGAGAAGCGGGGCGGGCGGCCCGGGACCCCCGCAGCCGCCCCCGAGCGTCCCTCGCCCAAGAAGCCGCGGCCCCGGCGGGGGAAGGCGGGGGCGGAGGGGGAGCCGCGGGCTCAGCTCCGCACCTACCTGACGGACGGGCTGCTGGATGGAGCGGAGCCCACGGCCCCCGGCAGCCCCCCGGCACCCCGCACCTCCACCCCGGGGCTCTGGAGGGTCCCCGCAGGCCCCGAGCTCCCTCCGGACACGGGCAGCAGGTCCTGGCGCTCCGCCTCCCTCCATGAGAGACCCCCCCTGCATGACGAGGGCCGGAGGGACTGGGGGCGTCCCTCTGTGTCCCCCCCCGCGGCGGAGACCTGGGAGAGGCTCTCGCTGGCTGAGCGGGTGGAGAGGAACCGGCGGCTGCTGCAGGAGGTGCTGGGCCTTGCCGCACCCGGTGTGTATTTGGGGAAGGTGGTGGCTCTTTCGGGACAGCTGGGAGAAGTGGGAGGGAAAGCCTTTGGGGTGATGGGAGTCCTCAGGGCCAGCCTCCAGCCTCCCACGCTGCGAGTGCAGCTCCCTGCTGCCTCACACCCCTGGGTTGTCCCTGGGATGTAGGAGATGCTCACGAGATGCTCTGGGTGATACCAGTCAGTCCCCTCTGGTGTCCTGGTGAGGAATTTCACTGCTAAAAGCAAGAGCAAGAAACTCAATTTCGGGGACACACCAGGTCTGTGGGCATTATTGTCCCTTTGCAAGCTGCCACCAGAAAAGATAATTAATTTATCATTTGATAGCCCTGATGGCCCCATGGCCCCATCCCCACAGTCCCACACCTACAGCCAGGTGTTGTTGCCCCATGTTCCACTCTTTTGGGATCTCCCAGAGCCAAACTTGTGGGAGAGCCCTGCGGGGCGTGTTGGGATGGGATACATGGGGCGTGCTGTCAAGGGGGTGGGGGCTGCCATCCATCCAAGCTAATGCTTTTCCCTGTCCTGCGTTTCAGAGATGCCAGCGAGTGACGGGGACTGGGACTCGGGGGTTTCACTGCAGGATGCTGAGGGCTGCAGGTAGGTCAGTCCTTGTGTGGCAGAAATGGACATTTCTCTCTTTCCCACTTCCCAGTCTTGTATTTTAACTGCACCCTTTGAAGCAGCTCCAGGGAAAGGCTGTGGGGCAGCTGGTGAGGGAGTGTGCCTGGGCCCTGAGGATAGTTTGGTGTGACAAGGGACAGGAGCTGGGTGTCCTCCTGGTGTCTGAGCACAGGACGTCCCTGCCAGGATGCCAGGACAGAAAGGGAAGTGGGGAAGAAGATGGGACAGAAATTTGCTCCAAGTGCTTAAGAGGATCGAGGCGGCAGGAGTGTGTAATCTTGTTGGACTAATGAAAAACCTTAGAGGTACGGACTAAAAATAAGGAGGTGACATAGGCAGGTGAGAGGCTGGGGACTGGACAGGATAGAACAGTCAGTGGGGAAAGCCCCCCCAATACTGTGGTCACTGACTCTGCTCTGCTCTGGCAGCTGGATCAGTGATGGGGGTGCAGGGCAGAGCTGAGTGTGCAGCACCTCCTGTGACCAGAGCAGCCAAAGCCTGGGGGAAGCCTGGGCCTCCCATGGTGCTGCCGCGGGTGCCAGCGTGTGTCCACTGTGCTGCACTGAAGAGGTTAAGGCCAGGCTTGCCGAAGAGACTGCCTGAGCTGATTATTTTAATCAGGAGGATTAGAGCCATGGCCAACCGGGAAGGCAGTGCTGCAGCAGGGAGAGCTGACAGGTCCCTCACCCTGCAGTCAGACAGGGCTGGGGGTGTGGGGAAAGACCCCCCTGCAAGGAAGGGAAGGCAGGAAGTCAATCAGGCCAGGGGGTCACCCCAAACCTACCTGCCTCCCCACCGCCGCGGGATTTACACCGTGGGGAGGGGAAGTAGCGCCTGCCCCCGTTCCCCGTCCCTCTCCGGGATGCCCGTGGCACAAAGCAGTGCCTCGGCAGAGCCTGTGCCCGAGCTGTGTGGGTGCTGAGCCTGCCCCCAAAGTGCCACCTGGCGCCGGGGTGTGAGGGGTGCCCGCCCGGCCATCTCCCACGAATGGCGGCCGAGCCCCGTTTTCCCTGGGCAGAGCAGCCTCGTCGTCACTGTTAAAGCACGTCTAATCCCTGTTATTTTTTCCTAATCCCGCTCCCCGCTGGGGCCGCAGGGCCTTTGTCGGCGGGCAGGAGCTCGAGCTGAGCCCGCGGCACGAGCAGGCCAAGCAGCTGCTGCAGCGCGCCCGCATGAAGGCTCGCACGAACCCGCTGCGCGCCAGCCACGACATCCTGCGGCTCCCCGCCGGCCCGCAGCCCAGGTCAGTGCCCTCGCCGCCCCGCCGCGCTCCCAGCCCCGCAGCCGGGTTGGGGCACAGCCACAGCCGCAGCCGTGTGTTTGGAGCATTGCTGTGCAGGCACGCGTGCGGAGCCGGGACCGACCCGCTGCGCGCACGGTGCAGCCTCGAGCCCGGTGCGCCCGACCCCTTTGCAGCACAGTGTTTGGGAGGCGTTTGATTAATTGTGTTTGGTGATCGCACGGTGGGATCGGTGGTGGGAGGACAGCGGTTCCCAGCTGAGGGGGAATGTTCTCCCGGGGGAGAATCGCTGCTGGAGGCTGGACCGCAGCGGCGTCTCGCCATGTGTGCCAGGTCATGTGCTGTTCCTGGAATGATTAGCCACACACCTCGGGGCAGGGAAGGGGCGATGGAGGTCGAGCCACGGCAGCGGAAAGGTGCCGCAGCCTCTCCGGATTTCAGCTTCAGGCTGGAGGGAAGTGGGGCTGTACCCACCCGGGGAGCACCGGGCGGACTTTCCTCCTTGCCCCATCTTTTGCGCTGGGTTTTCCCCCTCCCGCCCTGCGTTCCCCGGGTTGCCGAGCAGTCCCTGCAGCTCTCCCGCGTCCGTCTGTCTGTCCCCATGGCAGGGAGCCCATCGGGAGGCCGAGCGTCGCGCCGCGGGACGGCGGGAGCCTGAGCGACTCGTCCAGCGGGGAGTCGAGCTGCGGGCGGCCGCGGCGGCCGCGGGGACCGTCCCCGTCCCGCGTCCGCTTCGAGGACGAGTCGGCCCGGGACGCCGAGGTGCGGTACTTGGAGCGGCTGCAGCTGCGGCAGCGGCGGGCGCTGGGCTCGGCGCTCCCCTCGCCGGAGCCGGCCGGCAGCAGGCAGCCGGGGGACGGCGCTGGCCAGCCCAAAGCCCGCAGTGGCGACCTCGTGGCCGGGAGCAAGTGCAGCGCCTGCGGCTCCTTCCTTGGTGCTGCCGCCGGCCGGGCCACGGACACGCAAGCTGCCCCCGACGTGGCCAAAAGTAGCCCTGCGGCACAAAGAAGCGTCCCAGGGGATAGCAGAGGGCTGAGCACTGCCCAGACAGAGCCTAAAATCAGGCCCCTGGGCCCCGGAGGGTCCCCGCTGTGGATCCTGCCCTCCCGGCAGCGCATCCACACTGAGAAGATCAAGGAGACCTACATCGGGGATGTCACCTACATTGACGAGGTGGACTCGGCCCTGGAGAGCACCGACACCTCCGACGGCTGCCGGACGGACAGCGAGGAGGCAGGACCCCGCAGCCCCCACCTGCGGGGGCACCGCGACCCCCGGGCTCGCGGGCACAGAACTCCCCGTGCTGCCCTGCAGCCAGAGGCAAGGGCCAGGAAAGGGACGTGTGTGGCCAGCGGTGGCCCCGAGGACGGGGACTCGGGTCCGGGGTCTGTTTGCCCCCCAGCACCAGGAAGAACTAGCAGCCGGGTAGATGGAGAACCCCACCGACATCTGGGGGACAGCAAGGGAGTGGGAAACAGAGCTCACTCCAGTGAGCCCCTGGAGCCTTCCTCGCAGCTGAGGACCAGCACCCCCATTCCAGGCATGCATGTCCCTGCTCCCCCTCCTACCAAGAAGGCCTGTGCCCAGGTGCCTTGCAGGAAAGCCCTGTTCCCCAGCAGCAGCCACCAGGCATCGAGCCAAGGAGTCCGTGGCCCGCAGCCGGATGCTGGCAGCGCCACTCCCCCGCAGCCCGGGGGCACGGCGGGGCCGGCCGAGCGGCGGGGTCCCTGCAGCCCCAGGTGGCTCCCGGGGAGCCCCCTCCGTGCCTTGTCCACCAACAATTGCAACAACACCCACGGGCAGAACGCCCCGGGGACGGGCAGAGGTAAGAGACCCATGCATAGGGTGCCGGGGGAGTCCCCAGTGAAACAGGTGTGTGACTGTCTCTGTGGTTCCAGGTTCACTGTCACACCCCGCTGCTGGCCCTGTCACCCCCGTGCCCTCAGAGGCCGCTCATCCTGCCGGGGAAGGTGCTGGGATGCCGGGAGTGCAGCCGCAGCAGCACCCAGCTGGGAGCACAGCACACGGGTGAGTGAGCGCGGGTGGCCATGGCATCCCAAACCGTGCAGCCCTGGGCATCCCTCCTGGGCACTGCAGGTTGAGCTCCCTGGCTCCAAAAACCTCCCAGAAACCACAATACGGGGGTTACAATGTGCCCGTGTGTTGCTGTGGTTTTGGGGGAGCTGCATTTCCCCACATCTGGTTCTGCCACGGGTGTTAGAGCAGATGTGACAGAGGTGTTCCGCTGGTGTTGGGTTCTCCCCTTTTGAGGAAAATCACCTGCCCTGGGGCTTTCCAAGTGCGATCCTGCCAGCCCTGTGTCTGGTGCTGGGTCCTCTGAGCCCATTGGCAGGATGTGATCCCTTGGGGCAGAGCAGGGGACTTCTGAGAGGTGTTAAACCCCTGAAATAATGGAGAAAACAGGGAAGGAGCCCTTTGAGTCACTTTGCATAGTGAAAAATGTGTGTGCTGGGTCACTGCTTGGGGAGGTGGCTGTCCCTGATCTCACCGTGCACCCTGATCTCACTGTGCTGCAGCTCTCAAGGCTGCCAGGGCGGGTGCAGGATGCACCCCAAGCCCAGAGGCAGCTGCAGGTCCTGCTGCTGCCCCAGCCACGCCGTGTGTGACCACCACGCCTCTCCACCCAGGGAGCCAGGGCGGCCAGTGAGCCGCAAGGGCAGCAGCGCTTCGGCGTCGGGGCTGAAGAAGCTCCTGTGCAGCCTGAGCCAGAGCACCAAGCAGCGCCTGGGCCGCTTCCGCTGTTACAGCATGGAGCAGCTCCCGGCGCCCGGTGGCTCCCCGCCAGGTGGCCCTGGCATCAAGAAGTCACCATCCCTGCAGTCCCTGCAGCTGGTGAGCTTGGACATCGCCCCATGTGGAGGGTGCCCATGGGGAGACGGGGGTGGCACAAGGGAAAGGATGCTGGGATGAAGTATTCCTGAGTATGGATTTATGCCTCAGGTGGTCCTGGAGGGGTGTGGAGGGTTGCGCCACCCCAAACCTGTTGGATTTGGAAAGCTCGGAGCTGACTGGGAAGTAGAAGGGGGAAGGAGGGAGAGAGGGGTGGTAATGGAAGTGCAGGTGTGCTTGTTCATCCTCAGCAGTGAGCTGGGGAGTGCTCCAGGGGAGTGGGAAATCCCAATTTCCTCCACTCCCTCAGCCCATCAGTGGGTGAAGCACTGCGGTGGTGCACAATGTTTGTCCCCATCTCAGCCAGGCGTTTCTCCCCAGGTGTCACCCTTCTGCCAGCCCCAAAAAGCTAACTCTATCCAGAGCCTGCATCCCCAGCTGGGCAAGGCACGCCGTGCCAGCGCCTACCTCCTGCCACAGGCGACAGCTGACAGGTAGGATGGGGCTTGGCACATCCAGGAAGGTGCCCAGGAGGGCTGTTCCAGGGTGCTGTGGTGGGTGGCTCAGTGCAGCCAGACTGCATCACCTGGTCTCCAGCAGCTTCCCTTGTCCCCACTCCCCCATCTTCGCTCTCCCCACAGGAAGGGGGGCTCAGGGCCGCAGCGCTCGCTGAGTGTGGAGGACATCGGGGCGCCCGGCCAGCTGCGCGCGGTGGGGCGCGTGGTCGAGGTCTTCCCTGATGGCACCAGCCAGCTGGAGCTGCAGCGACCCCCCCACGGCGCCTTCGGGTTCTCCGTCACCTCCGGCCACGGCCGGCCTGACACAGGTATTGTGGGATCATCCCAAAGCTTTGGCGCACCACGGTCCCCCCATGGCGGCTCTTGGCCCACCCCAGGGGTGTGGGTGGAGGAGGTTGCTCATTGCTGCCGAGCCCCAGAGAGGTGATATGGGTGGGGGGACGCTGCCATGTGTGCCTTTGGCCACGCACAGTCCTTTGTGTCCATCAGCACTCGGCTTGGGGCGCACAGCCCACCCCAGGGCCGTTTATCACAGGTTTGTTTCTGTGCAGCCCTGGCCTCTCACCCACCGGTTCCCTCCGCAGGTGTCTACGTGCAGGAGATGGCGGATGCCGGCACAGCCAAGCTCTACGCGGGGCTCCTGGGCGTGGGGGACGAGATCCTGCAGGTCAATGGCGCGGCCGTCTCGGGGCTGGGGCTGGCGCGCATCCGCGCGCTGCTGCTCCGGGCGGACAGCCTGTCCCTGCGCGTGCTGCGGCAGCGCCCCGCGCCGCGGTAGCCCTGGCACGGCTCCCGGCGGGAGGAGGAGGATGTCCCAGCCATGGAGAAGGACGGTCTCCCAGGGATGTCCCAGGATGCTGCAGAATGGCATGGCATGGACCAAGCTGCCTCACAGTGTCAGGACCTGCCCAGCTCCACTGCAGTGGGGACAGGTGGCTTTCCTTGTCCTCCTGGGAGAGAATGTGGGACCAAGGACCCCGAGAGTCTGCAGGAGCTGCCCAAGTGTGGGGGACAGGGGACAGCCTGGCCCAAAGAAAGATGGATGGGTCTGTCCTGCTGGGCACTGGGGTGACCAGCATGGGGGCACCCCATCTCTGTGATCCCAGGAGACAGAGGGCTTCCTGCCAGCACTGCCCCCTTGTGCTGGAGGGCTGGTGAGGTTCTTTTAAATTATTTCAAACTGAAACACAAAAATACATCTCTGCAATAACAAAACAGTGCCCTTGGCTTGTGGCATGGAGGGACTGGGGTGGTGCTTGCCGCCTTTGCTGCTTGCTTTCCCGTGGTCCTGCTGCTCCACCAGCTACCTCCTGACCGTGCTGTGGTGCTGGAGGGGCCCTGGGCAGGTAGACGGGGGCTCAGCCACCTGCAGGGCTCCTTGGGGATTTTGAGGGGGTTCTTTCTTCCTGCCGTGGAAAGCAAAACACATCTTTGGAGTGTCTCCAGCAGCAGTGGCCCTCTGCATGGTGGTGCCCCACATCTGGGTTTACAGCTGTCTGCAGCAACCCCACATCTGAGCACAGCTGCCCACAATGCTGCAGTGACCTCAGGAACTGCAGATGCTGCTTATACCTCAAAAACCAGGGCGGTGATGCCTGGCAAATGCTGATGGGAGAGCTTCTCCCACTCCCTGGTGCCAGGAGACCCCCAGCTTGTCCTGGGAGCAAGAGTCAGGCAAGAAGGAGTGGAGATCTGCGCTGCTGCACCTTTATTTAGTGTTAAAGGGAGGGGCACCACCAGCGACAGAAAAGCGAATGTACACAGGAAAGGGACCAGAGACACTCGAGTGGCTTGTGGTGATGTCAGCAGCTGGGCCACCCCCTGGACTACCAAAGGAGTGGTCCTGCATGGGAGTCATTCCTGAAGGGTGCACAACCAGCGGGGATCAGAGGTATGCAAACAGCAGCCGGCAGCGAGCCCTGCTCCCTGCCCAGACCCGCGCTCCTGGGAGCCTGCTCTTGGAGAGGTACAGACCCACGGAGTGGTGCACACACTGCTACAGCCGGCCTTAGAAAGCAGACACCACCTGTTCCCTGCAGGGATGCTCTGCAAGGATGAGGAGCCACTCGAATCACGAGTGCGGGTGGGCGCCGAGGCACCACGTGTGCGTTACCGCGGAGCACCCGGGCGGGCGGGGAGGCTCCGGCCGGCCCCGCCCGGCTGCGGAAGGCACGGAGCCGCGGCTGTGCATCCAGCGCCTGCGGCAGGGACAGGCGGACACGCAGACCGCGGAGGGAGCCACGAAGCCGGGGGGGGAGGAGTGTTCAGTCCCGGAGGTAAAGCCATCCGGTGGCAAGATTCTACGGCGGGGGGGATGATTTTGGGGGTGATTTGCAATTTCAGCAGAAGTCTTTGCGTCAGTGCCAATTAACTCCCTCCCCCAGCCCCATCTGGGTGCCATAAGCCAGCCTGCGCTGAGTCTTTTCATGTTTGCAACTTAAAATATGGGAGCAGACTGGAGTAAGAAACAGTTTTTGCTTTCCTCAAGTCACCCCCTATCCCACAAATTGGTGCTT
Organism: Alethe castanea; assembly: GCA_024734035.1. Lineage (NCBI taxonomy): Eukaryota > Metazoa > Chordata > Aves > Passeriformes > Muscicapidae > Alethe > Alethe castanea. The sequence goes on along the minus strand of JANRGV010000120.1, from coordinate 27,871,675 downwards.
GCAGCATGGCCCCTCTGCCTGTTCCTCCACAGTGACATGACCCAGGTGAGCTTTTTCCACCACATTTTTGGTATTGCCCACCTGTCTACTCCACATTCCCTGTAGGGAATCTGACACTGCTGAGACAACTCGAGTGACAAACAACTGGGAGGTACCAAAAGGACTGGGAAGGAAACATGATCTAGCTTTGAATCTCCTGCCTTTTAGTTGCTTACAATGGAGGTGTCCAAAAAATAGCAGTTGGGAAAAACTAAGACATCCTATTTACAAGTTCATATACACTTAAAATACATCACTGAGCACTGTTCCTCTGATCATGTGTGTCAAGCACCCGCAGAGAGAACGTGGCTCCAATGGTCATCAAAAAAATCTTTAAAGTTTGTTTTTTTCCTTAAGAAAAATAAGTTATTTTAGACCTGACAAATCACTTGCCAAAGGGAAGCAGCTGTTAAACAGAAGCAGTGACTCAGTTATACAAGGGCAAAGAAAGCATCAGTCAATGAGCTTTAGAGGCTTGTATAATGAGGGAGGCAAGTTTAAAAGCTTCAAGACTCTCCCTCTCTGGCTCAGGGCGGATTGCCAGCGCTCAGTGTGCAGCACCCCAGGTTTAAAGCTCTGGAGTGTCTCACGGGGCCTGGGTGGCCGACAGCAGGACACGAGACCCTACAGCGCTGCCCAGTGTAGAGGGTAGGAAAGCTCTGGTAGGACTCACCGTGCTCTCTTGGCAGTGAATTGGTGCCACAGAGCCCGCCCACAGCAGGCAGGGAGGAGCAGGGGGAGCAGGGTCAGGGCTCCCCTCCCTTGCCCTGGCTTGGGGAGGGGGGTTTTCCACCCTTCCTGGTAATGCTTGAGGCTGGCACTGGCAATGCAGTTTGTAATGCTCAGTGAATTGAGTAATTCCTCCCTCTGTCCCGTCCTCCCCAGGGCTCGCTGCTCTGTGTCCACCTCCCACTGGCTCCTACCTGCACCGGGTGGAGGCGCGGGGGTCGGGTCCCCCTCCAGCTGCAGGGCCCCAGACGCGGAGCCCAGGCCCGGACTGCACCGCAGCAGGGGAGGAGGCAGCTCCAGTCCTGCAGCTCCAGTCCTGCAGCCCCTCTCCCCGCGGCCGGCGGAGACACCGGCGCAGCCGAGCCGCAGTCCTTGGAGGAGGATGGTGAGAGCTGGGTGCAGGTGTTCCTGCCGGGCATCTCTGTGGGCGGACGGAAACGGGGAGAGTTTCATTTCCCCGTGCTGCCGGGGCGAGGGGGCGGGGAGGGGGTGTCCCAGGAAGTTCAGTTTTTGTCATCACAGGACAAAAAACAGGATGAGCACCACTAGCAAGATGACGAAGAGGACAACAATTGCACACCACTGCCGTCGATCTGGAAAGAAAAGGAAGCATCAGTCTTCCTGCTTTAGTGGAGAAGGAAAATTGGGGGAGCATTCTTCTTCATGTAACTGTGAGGAACCAAATTCAAGCTTAAGCCACAAAAAGCCAAAATAACAGTTCCTGTGGGAGAAAGGCTGTGGTGCTGTATATTGCAGTGAGGCATTCTCCACCAGGATACACTGGGATTTGGGAACAGCGGTGGGAATTCAGAGGCTTCTTCCCAACCAAGTTCAAATAGCTTTGAAAAGCTGGCTCAAAAGCAATTGGGAGGAACAAGCAGAGAGCTGCTGTGTTTGCTGTTCATTCATGGAGTAATCTGTTTGCCAGAGGAACAATAGGGGATCTGGTGAAAGCTGCCCTGAGGAGCTCTGCCAGGAAGAGATTGTGGTGGCTTCCCTTAGGACAGGGCCAGGAATCAGGTTTCCCTGGACATCTTTACACCTCATTGGCTCAGCACCGCATCACCTCTGAGAGCTGCTGTCTGCCCCCTGAGATGATGGTGCAGCAGTGGGGATGGGACTGCTCGCACCCCCTCAACTCCTAGGCACAGCAACTACCCCAGAAAGAGCTCTCCCGCTCTCCCTGGCATAGGTGATTCCAGCAGAAATGCTCTTTCACAACACGCAGAAACACTCTGCAGAGATCCATGGGTTGTCCCAGAGGAAGGGGCAGAGGCACAGGGTTCACCCGTGGTTGTGCTGATGCTGAGCTGCTGGTGACCTAAAGTGCACTGTCAGCACTCCAAGTGGTCTCTCTAGGGCTGTAATCCAGTACCTCATAAATCCCTCGGACAGCCTAATCCTGCAGAGCAGGAATGCTTTTCCTCCTGACAGGCTGCTGCTTTCCCAAGGCCCTGAGCCCCCACGGGAGAGGGGTGCTGCAGGAGGCGCTGCCGGGCGCGGTGGCAGGCTCGCAGGCAGGCGGCAGTGCGGGACTTCCCGGCAGCCAGGCCGGGCTTCCTGTCTGCTCTGCCCGCCAGCCCCCGGCTCCAGGCACAGCCTTATAAGGACTTTTCTGTGGGCTCAGCACAGAATTCAGCTCTTTCCTCTACCAGCTGAGAGAGATGTGAAGGACAACAGGCCTGCAGCCACCAGCAGCCCCAGGGCAGGTGGGATTTGGGAAGGGGATTGCCGCAGGCATTCTGGTGCGGGGGAAGCCACACACGGTGGCTGGTGTTTAATGGCACCTTGACAGCTTTTGTTCCACAGCAGCCCGGGAAACTGCAGCAGAGCAGGAGGCTGCAGAGCTTCCCCTCCCACCAGCTAGAGGGGGATTTTCCCAGCAGTAGCAGCATAAATAGAAAGGCATCTGTAAATAAAACAAAGGCAAGGGACCGCAGCAGAGCAGTGTCTGGGCAGGAGCAGCTGCCGGGCTTGGAAGCCTTCCCCTTCTTTCAAGAACTGAGAGCTGCTCCCTCCCCTTGGCTGGGTGGGTGGGAGCACAGTGTCCCAGCCTGAAGATCCAAAGGCTTGTCTCTCCCTTTCCAGAACTGGTTCCCACTTCCCAGGACCTACCACTCGTCATGTGAGACACTTTGGCGAGCTTCTTCATGACGTTATCAAGGCGCGACTGAGTGCTGTCTAACTCGTGGGAGAAGTCGTCCAGCATCCTGAGGACACAGAAGCAGGGCCCTGGTCAGCATTTGGCACATCCCCTGGGGATTCTGCAGCATGCTCACGCACATGGATCAAAACACTGATGTGAGCAGAGCATCACCTTGGCAGACAAAATTAATGTGGCCTCCTCTCCTGGAAGCACCCAAGGGAGGGGAAGAACCTGCTGCAACAGCAGCTCTGCTTTGGTGGGAAGTAACTCAGGATTCCTGCCAGACTGATCCTCCCTGTGTGTTTGTGGCTGAACTCTACACACATCTGCAAGTGAGGAGTGCAGATGAGGGGGGCTTCCTCCTTACAAAATGAAAGTCTCATTTATAATCTGTGATTAGCAGAGAATGGTTAGATCTACGTGTCAGCTTGGACTTTAAATCTCTTTTCTTGTTCAGGGCTTGGAGTTCAAAGTAAAATCTTGTTTCATCCATGCATCAAGTGGGAATGAGATCTGCAGTTGCTTTTAAGGTGCTTTTCAAGCTCTGCATGGAAATGACCTTTTTACTTCCTCCACACAGTGACTGTAATGAATCTGAAAGCCTTCCTGAATCCATGCTTTGTCAATGCCAGTGCGCATCCAGAGTCAAGGTACCGATGCAATTGTCTCCAGCCAGTGGGATTTTAAAGCTTAATGTATTTAAAAGGACAGACTCCTCCATTTGGAGTGCCAGGGCACTTGTTAAACCTTCATTCAGTGGGGAAAACCTCACTGTGGTAGTTATGAGCTAATCTAGCAAGCACTGATGGCTTGTGTGATGATCTAGAAACAGACACACCACACCAATCTCCTCTGTGAGAGCAGAGGATTCTCATGCTGCACAATTTCACACAGGAGAGAGGCGGAAAGTTCCTCCTCTCCATCAAAGACAAAATCACTTCACAAGAGACATGGCACTCCAGACTCTTACCAGCCAAACAAGGAGGGGTTTTAGGCATGAACCCTTCAAGCCTTTCTGGAAGCATAGCTGTTAGCCTGCACAACTGGGAACTTGTTTGCAAAGGACAAGAACTGAGAAAGAAATCTAATTTATATGTAAATGGATGGATGCAAAATGACTTTGTGAGCTGCCCTTTAACCCTTTGCGTGGGTGAGGGTTATTTTTAACTTCAGCGATGAAAAGCAGCTCTGTTTCAGGGCAGAGCTGAGAGCTCCTGGCCCCAGCAGTTGTCCAGGGGCAGCACAAAGCCCTGTAGAGTGGAGAAGTGGCCAGTATCAGCATTGCAGAGCACCTCCCTCCCTTATCTGCTGGCTGCCTGTGGTGGAACAGGTGAAAAGGAGAGGAGAAAAGGTAAGAGGCAGCTAAGCCTGCCTTAGATGCAGGCTTCTAAAGGAAGGAGGTTGCAGTTAGATCCTTGCGGATTGCAGTACAAAATGCTTTCCACAGGCTGGCAGGGAGAGCATGCCTGAGGGACCAGTGAATTCCAGGCTCCACCAGAGGCAGCAACAGGTGTGTGAGGACACCCAGCCATGCTGCAGCCAGCCCCATGCCAGGTTTCTGCCACCGTGTCTCACACTTACACTGCTTGCTCTTCCAGCTCCCCACCAATGCGCTGGGACATGTTCTTCAGCACCCCGATGCTGCCAGAGACCAGCTCCAACTGCTCATCCTGCTGCTCCACAATCAACTGAAGCCAAAGAGAAGGGAAATGGGCAATTACAGATCTGCTGCCTGCAGCTGGGTTGGAGCCAGCCCATCCACTGGACAAGCACTCGTTGCTCAGCCAACATCAGCTGTGAGGCCTGGGCTCAGACCTAAGCCACCAGGAATGAGGAGTACGTTCCTGAGAAATGCCAGAAAGGAGACTACCAGGGGAAAGCCTCCATGGCATGGCATCCCCATGGCACAGCAGGCTGCAGCCTCCAGACATCCCTGCAAACCCAGCCTCAGCTCATCTGTGCTGTATGCACAGCTAGAAGTGACTTTGGAAAGCTCCAAGGGCTGGTCATCAAAACCTTGGCAAGGTAAGCAGGCCAGGGAGGCACACTGATGCTGTGCCTGGGAAATGCCACCTGCAATGTGCTGCAGCCAACACGGGGTTAATGCAAGCAGAAGGCTGTTGCAGCTTCTACAGCTAAAAATAGCCACCCTGGCTCTGGATGTGCCAAAGGAATAAGTCTGCTGCTGTTTTAAGTTGTTTTCAGGGCACAGTCATGCTAAGGATTAGCCTTACCCTAGTTACCTATTTCTGAAGCTATTTATCTCCCTGCAGTCAGTAGGTAAAATGCATCTGGAAGCTGAGGTGGCATCACGTGTCAGGAGCTTTAGCAGAGTTTGCCACCTCCGAGACACTGCCTGTGTCAAGGCTCCGTAGTTCTCCAGTGTGTGCCTGGCCTGGGCACTTCTCCAGGCAAACTCCCCTGTCAGCTGGGAAGTGCCTCACCAGGGGTTCTCCCAAGCCCTCACACAGCCTTTCTCACTAATCTCACAAAAGCAGGAAAAGGAAGCAGGCACGTGCTCCTGCTCCCAGCCTGTTCTGATGGGAGATGCACACAAACACCACCAAACATTTTTTAACCACAGGAAGTTGCATAAGACAAACAGGTTCTTTTCTTTTTGCAGCGTTTTTATTCTTCCAAGGATTTCAGCAATCCTTCTACTATTAAATCTCAGAGTACTACATCTTCCAGATTGTGCTGACTGCCTCCTAGACACAGAAGAAGCCTCACACCTCCAGGTTTGAAAACTTTGTGCTGAGATCACCCAAAGCTGTGCTGCACAGGAAATGCACGCACAGGCAAAAGCCACAAGCAAAGAGGAGGACTGTCAGGCTCCTGGAGCCAGACCAGTCCCCCTGGCACCCATTTGGCAAGCAAAGCTATTTAGTCTGTGATGCCAGCTGCCTTACCTGTTGTTGAGCTTGCTGCTCCTCGATGAAATGTGAATTTGCTAATTGCAGCTCCCGGTCCAGACGGCTGTATTTGTCAGGTCCAGAGCTCCAACTCTGACTCCCACTCTCTCCCAGGAGTGCCTAAACAGATGCAGAGAGCTCTTAGCAACACCCTTGTGTCTGCTCACAGCCTCACAGGGTAAGGTGGGAAGGCAGACAAGGCAACACGTGTACACACGCATACAGCATCCCTTTCCTCCTGCTCTGTTGCTACTAAGCCAAAGTGCTGTCATGAACTAAACCAACACGGAGCCAAAATGCCAGCCTGGGAAGTCTCTGCAGCCTGGAATTGCAGAGATGCCTCTCCAGCAGCAGGAGAGCTGGAGTGTGGCCGACTGACAGTGTGTCAGGAGGCCTGCACAGCACAAAGGACTGGCAGAGGCCTGCTCAAGAGGCAGCACTGTGTGCTAGGACATGTGAGCTGGGAAGTGTCCAGATATATTGTGTTAACAGATGTACAGCTCCAACTGAGTACTCTGCTGCTAATGACAGGGGCTTAAGAGGGTCTGGATAAAGTACTTAACCAGTTGAGTTGACAGTAAAATAATGCAAAATATGACCAGAGCTTATGTTCTATGATCCAGGCTGCCTGTCCCTCCAGCAGGTTCTTCAGCTGCCAGCATACAAAGTCACCCTTGCTACCTGCCCTACAACCTGAACAGAGAAGCTTGTGCAAAGCCTGCAGAGGTGTGGCTTTCCAGCCAAACGTCTGGTTCCTGAAAGGGGAATAATCCAAGCTACAGCTGATGGAGAATGAACACGATCTGCAGCTGAGGAACTGCACCCTGCACCACTAGGGAAGGGTTAGGGACTCTGCCCTCCAGTGTGGAAGCCAGGCTGATTGTGACAAGGCCATCCTGCAGCTCCTGGTTGTGGGCAGGATGGAATGACTGAGTATTTGTGAAGAACAGCAAGACAATGACCAGGCTGCTCTGTCAGGCTTAAAACAAGCTGGTCTCTACAGTTCATCTCACTTACAAGGTTCAAGGAGGCGGGGGGGAAGCTGACAGACTGACCATGCAGGAAGCCAGCAGGACATCTGGCTTTGTCAGCCCCCGAGACACTGAGCAAGCTCCTGGTCCCTCCAGTTTGCGGCAAGGGCAGCTCCTTTTTATTTAATGCAGTGCACTAGCTTTGCCTGCAGCTTCAACAGAAAGGGCCGGTTTGCCAGCCTGGGCTGTGAGGGTCAGCCCCTCAGACACGAAGCCCAGCACAAGCCTTGCAGTCTGGAATGAAAGCAAGGGGCTGGGAAGGGAAAGGAAGGCAGCAAGGGGAAGTCAGTTTTCCTGACCAGATGTCGCTGCGAGAGCTGGACCATATGGTCTCCTGCAGCTATCAGGAACCTCATGCAAAGGAAAGCAGCAAATCGCTACAGACTTATTTGAGCAAGGGTGTCAGGGACTTTGCTGCTAGGAGTGTTTGCCACGCACATTAATTAACCCTGTGACAAGCTCAGGAATGAGTTCTGTGCTTCTCAGTTTGTTGTTTTTGCCATGTGTAGTAAGGTTGATGCAGCACAAACAATTAACTGTATGAAGCACGCATCAGCTTTTACTGTGGGTCAGCTCCAGTATCCCTTACAGCCTCCCATCAGCCAGAAAGGAGCCAAGAAAGCTGCATCTATTTCTATTCCTTAGATTACAAGTGCAGACAACATGAGACTCCTCGAGCTCCTTCCATCTTCTTACATGGCTATTACGAGAAGCAGCTGCATGAAAGGATATTGCACCATCTTGGCCCTTAAATCCAGCAGAGAGCAGGATTACATTCATTGACATGGATTCTGAGCTGGCTCCCCCCGAGGAGGAGGAGGGAGATTTCCCTTTCCATGGGATGGTGCAATGCTGACAGTTGTAAACAACCAGCTCTGAAGACAGACACAGATGGTGAATGCTGACTTAGTGCTCTGAGAGAGGCTTGGGAGAGGCTGGCAGCAAGGTGCCTGTGAGAACCAGCTCTCCCAGGGCAGCCAACGGGACACGGCTCAGACACAGCTTGGCTGCAGCATGTGAGCCCCTTCCCACACCACAGGTCTGCAGGGGAGGAACTCCAGACAGGATACACATTGCAGCAGATATACATTGCCCGTTTCTGCTTCTCACCTGCCTGTTTTTTCTTTCAGCCAGTGCTTGCATGGAAGAGTTTGACATCTGATCCTTCATGTCCTGTTTGTGCAATAAAAGAAGCAGCATGTGAGCATGGGTGACAGGCAGATTCAGAGTCCTACAGGGCTGTCTATACCCAGGAAAGCTTCTGAGAGGGGGAATGAGGGAAGGGAGATTTTATTTGAAAACCCACACTCTAGAAGAGTCTGGAAACATACTGTAGGAAGTTTCATTGTTATACTAATACTGGAATCAACAGCATTGGGATATTTTGAAAATATTCCTCATTTACTACTCATTTTGCTCCACTACAACCAGAACCACTTTGATTTGTATGATAAACTAATGTTCCTGGGGTACATTCACAGGGTAGTGAAGTGTTTGTCAAGGACTTGAAGCCTATAACCTCCTGTGCTTTATTCCCAACTGCATCTGTTTTTTTATTCCATAGTATGAGGTCCATAGATTTCCTGTCCTGTGGCCACCCTCTCTGTGTCAATGTTCCCTCCTACCAATTAATTTTTGCTGATCACTAACCACAGAAAGCTCCCCATCACAATGTAATATAACCTAGTTTTCATAAATTAGCAAGTAGTCAACGTCATCTGGCAGAGACTGATCCACCACCAGAGTTCAGATGCCACTAGAGCATTCAGGTGTGTTTTACTGTTCAGAGGTGTGCAACACATCACCAAAGAGCATATGCCTGCTACCTGGGGCCAGCGTGGTTCTGGGATCAGTTCCCAGGCAGCAAGCCTCAGGAATGGCACCCAGACCGCAGGACTGCAGGTAGGGTAACAGGCTTGCTGCCAGCCACACCAGTGCATTCTGTGGAGCAGGAACATCAGAGTCATGAGGGGCAGCAGAAACTCAGTGTAGCTATTAATAGACAGAAAACTTCATAACTAGCAGTTTGTTACCAAGCAGTGAAGCTTTTGGAAAGATGTTTCTTCTCTATTTGTTACCACCAAGTTGTTAAAATCCCCTTTTTGCTTCTCAAGTATAAGCTTAAACTAAAAAAAAAATCTTCCTCAAGTTAAAAATAAATCCAGTGGTTGTTTGGACTATTTTGCAGGGGTAGGAAGTTGAAGTCACCATGTCAATAACACCAGGCTTTAACCACCTGTCAGTGTTCAAAGTGGTCTCCCTGTTGCTGAAAACCAGTGCTACAAACGGCTGGGACATTTCCCTCAACTCTGCAGGGAGGCCCCACACTGCAGCTGGGTCTTCACTCTTGCTCCCGTTACCACAGGCTCCCAGCTCACTGTTGTGAGAGCAGTGTGAAGACTTCAAGAGTCAGCAGCATAGAAGAAGGAAATTCCATGGGGTACCTGTACCCCCAAACCCTTCTGGGCAGCTCCAGGAGGGAATGCAGGGGCAAGAGGAGGAAGCCTGAGACTCACAGGTAGCAGGTTTATTCTCTGCTCTCCAGCCCACCACAGAACAGCCCCAAGCTTTCCTTTTTCATCCCCTCATGCCCCCCACGCCTTCCCCAGGGCAGGTTCCTTACCCTGACCACCTGCCGTGTGCTGGTGATGAAGGCTTTGCGGATTCCCAGCTCTGTGGCATCGAGGTTGAATTTCCGTGGGTTTGCCTCGACAATGCCTGGGCACCGAGTCAAGGAGTCCCCAGAAGCGGTGCTGGGTACACAATGGATACACAAACCCCGAGCGTGCCAAGTGGCCACTGTGTTGTGCCTGTTCCCAAAATCTGATTAGCAAAGTACAGCATGCTGGATGGAAAAGGAGGCATGGCAGGAATGCGCCGTGCAGCGCATGCACACTTGCAAGGTTTCTCTTTTTCCACTTGTTTTTTTTTTTGTTCTGTGATGCTGTGCAGCATTTTCAGGAGCACTCAGAGGAACACAAGGGAAAAGGAGTATTTCTGGAAGCCAGCCTAGAGAATGAACTGACTCCGCAGAAATCCAGATTCACACAACACAATAGGCTTGCTAGAACAAAGCACCTTAGAATATACCTTGCAAAAAGGGAAACAAAAAGGCAAAAGGAAAATCCTTGACTTAATTTCTCATTTGCAATTTGGGAAAAGCCGATGTGAACGCAAAATGCAATCCCAAACAGTCCTGATTTTTGCAAAGAGTGACAAGCACTGGGTCTTGGCTATTTAGTACAACTTGGGAACTGCAACTACCTCCAGAGGGCCACAAGAAAGGATATTAATGGTCTCATCCAAGTCTTCCAGGTCCCACTCGATGCTCCGCAGGTTGTTCCTGAGCTCATTAGTGGTCCAGTCGATTTCTTCTCTTGTGGCGATGGAGGGATCTTGCAAGAGCTCTGTCCACCTCTGGAAGAGCCCCTGGGCAGTGTTCACAGCTTTCTGCACCTCCCTGCAGCCAGTAGGAGAGTGGAGAAGCCAAGAATTACCACCAGGTGCCCTGCAGCAGTGACACAGGGGCAGCCTGTGTCCAGCTGAGTAGGGATGCCACAGCTTCCTCCCAAACAGCTTTCCTCCCAACAACTTTTTGTTTATTTTATAAAATAAGGATGTGCCCTGTATCTTGCTGCAGCATGCATGAAGGGACCTATTTCTTCAGGGGAAGCTGCTGAGTGTCACCCAGGCAAGCCAGGGCAGAGGGTCTTTGGCAATCCATGCTTTGTATTCCTCTCTCAACAGTTTTCCTCTCAAGGCCCTTAACTACTCATGTAAGATACCCCAAGGGCACACAGCATTACAGGAACTGTCCCCACACCACAGCCAGGCAGACTGTTGAGTGCAGCACTGTTTATTTTAATTCAGCATTTAAAAAAATACACAGCCCTACTACGCTGGCTTAGGAAATACAAGGTTTTTCTGCTGCTCTAAGCTCTTTTGGAGACAAGTGCATTCACAGCGGGGGAAGGCATTGCTGACAGCTCTGGTTTGGGGCAAGCAGGTTTGTAAATTTGGGTCACAGACTCTCGGTGTGGTTATCTGCATTTACAAACTCTGTGGTCCCGAGCTGTGAACGGCTCCCCCAGGTTCACAGGGAGCTGGGATTAGGAAGGGAGACAACATCAGACTGTGCTGGTGTCCACCATGAGCTTGCACACAATGGCCAGATGTTCCACCCCAGTGAAGGAAAGCAGGGGAGGTCCAGGGCAGATGAACTGAGGTGCCAGGACTGCAGCTCTCTCAGTTCCACCAGGGCCTCAAGTCCTCAACTGCTGTCTAAGCTGCTGTTTCTCAGCACTCTGCTGCGTGCCCCTCCTGTCCCTGCACGCCTACGGCTCCGAGTCTGCCACGCGGAGTACCCTAAAGTCAGCAGCCTGCACTGAGGATCTGGAAAACTTCATTCCTTCCTCTACTTGCCAGCACAAGTTTTGGTTTAGTTCGATTTTGTTTTTTTTTGTTTGTTTGTTTTGTTTTTGTTTTTTTTTTTCATCTGAGCCCACTTGTGGAAGTCCCCAGCAGGAAGAATATAAAGCAGAGCTGGATGTCCTCTGATGGGAGGAGTTACAGACACCAGGAAAGCAAACTAGTTAACAATTCTGGTGGGTACACCACCACCAGCCCCTCTGCCCAGCCAGGTAACAATTAACTCTGGGAGCGGCAGCACATCCCCTTTCCCCTCCCTGCCCTTCCCCGCGCGCTGGGGGAACATCTCTGGAAAGTTTGACAGGACGTTCACTCCCCACCCATGGCGACTCCCACACTTTCCTCTTAGCATGAGTTCAGCCTGGGAGAGGGATTCACTTTCCCTGGCTGCACCAGTATCCCTTCCCACACTTCTTGTTCTCACACTGCCTTCCCGAACACCCCACCAGGAGCCCCTTAGCTGCTCCTCAGGGCTGTTTCACCGTGACACGGGGCAGAAGACCGGCCCCCAGCACAAGCTGAAGGTGGCCCGAGGGCAGTGTTTAGTGACTGAGCTGCTTTCGCAGAACTGCTGGGGCTGGAAGGGCCCTCTGTGGATCATCCAGTTCAAAACCCCTGTCAAGGCACTGTCACCTAGAGCAGAGGACACAGGGATACCTCCAGATGGGTTTGGAATGTCTCCAGCAAACGCCACGACCTCCCTAGGAAGCCTCTTCCAGTGCAGTTCCCATGGCATCACTGCCACCCTCATTGTAAAGAAAGTCCACCTCAATGTTGAGGTAGAACTTCTTGTGTTTCAGTTTAGGGCCATTGCTCTCGTCCTGTTGTTGCAAAGGGTCTAGCACCATCTTCCTGACACCCCTTAGAGATCTTTATAGGCATTGATAAAATCCCCTCTCAGACTTCTCTGGACTAAACAGATTCAGCTCCTCCCGTTTCTCCTCACCAGCGAGATGCTCCAGACCCCAAATAATCGTTGCGGCCTCCACTGGACTCTCTCCAGTAGCTCCAACAGAGCTCCTTTCACCCCATTAATGACAATTTTCCTTTGGCCACCTTTAGCCGGCATTTCCCAGCGTTCAGGCTCTTCTCTGCAGGCTTCCTCTCACGGCCATTGTTTTTCCCACAGCTTGGTCCCTGCTCCTCTCCACCTTTCCCCACGGTCACCGCGGCTCCAGCCGCGAGCCCCCAGCCCCGCTTTGCCCGCTGTCCCCCAGGCACACCTGCAGCCGAGGCCGGGGGCCCTCACAGAGCCCGGCCAGGCCCGGCACCTGCCCGCCTCACCCCAGCGCCTCCCCGCCGGGCCGCCGCCGCCGGACAGGCCGCGGAGCCCGCGCTCAGCCCCTCAGCAGCACGGGGTGGGGGGGGGGGGGGGGGGCCTGGCCGCCATTTCCCCCCCACCCCCCCCACCCCC
>JANRGV010000120.1:27804670-27821503 GCA_024734035.1 Alethe castanea | reverse complement strand
TACAAACCATGTCTCTGGAATAACCCCCGGCCGGATCCATGCCTCTGTGCCCAGGTAAGCCATGCCCAGCGGGATGGTGGCCCTGGGCCAGCTCCCGCTCGCTCTCCCAAAGTCCGCGGAGACATCATGTCCCTCCCCCCCGCTCGCTGCTACCTGTTGGGGACGGTCGGGAGACGCCAGTTGGGGCTGTCTCCATCCTCCTCCTCCTCCTCCTCTCCCTGAGCGATTCCCGGTGGACACCTCCTCCCCTGCCTTCTGTCTCCGCTGCTCTCCGGGATGCGCGGGGCTCCGCGGAGGGAGCGCGGGGGAAGGAGCCGGCGGCAGCCAGCGGCCACAGGTGGGTTGTGACCTCGGGGGGCTCCGGCAGCGCTTTGGGACGGCACCCCAAGTTTGAAACCCGTCTCCCGCTATTTCCTATTCCCGAGGTTTCTGCGGCGCGGGGATGGGCTCTCCCAAAGTTTGTGCTGAGGGAGCCTCGGCTCTCTGCTGAGGGTGGTTTGGGGGGCTGGGGGTCCCGGGGGACCCGCCACCCTCGGGAAGGATCGTGTGTAAGCGGGGCCGTGCCCACCCTCATGCCCCAGTGAGTGAAGCCGGATTGAGGTGTGAGCCCCCTCTCATCCCTGTCTTGGGAGCCCTGGGGAGCCCTGGCTGGGATGCAGGGCAGCACTGGGCTCCTTCGGCTCCAGCCCGCCTCCCCTGCCAGCCCAAGGCTGCCCAGATGTGCGGGATCTCTCTCCTCCTCTCCCCTTCCTGCCCTCGGCACCCAGTGCTCCGGCTGGTCTTGTCTCCCTGCATCCAGTCCCCGCTTTCTGCGGGTCCAGGTGCTGCTCCCGAGTGCCTGGGTGTTGCTGGTGACAGTGATGGATGAGTGGGGTCTTAAATCAGGGTTTGTTTGCCTCCTTGTTCCAGCTCTCCCAGCTGCTCTTGCGCTGCAGAGCGTTTTGGTGTTTTGGTGCTCGTGCCTGGAGCGGGGCCAAGGATAGCAAACACTTCCCCCACGATCCCGGACTGCCAGACGCTACCTGGGGCCCTCACCACGGTGTGTCCCCGGGGTCACATCCCCCCGCAGCCCGGGGTGATCCCTGCTGCTCTCCGGGCTCGGTCCGCGCTGCGGATGGGGCGCTCCGGCCCGGGGTGCCGAGGGGTGCGGGGGCACTCCCGGCTGCTCCCGACCCACGGCAGAGGCGGCAGAGCAGCTCGGCAGGCGCTGCCAGCGGGATGAGCCATGTGCTCCAGCCTCGGCTGCTGCTGCCAAGGCTGGGGCACAGCCACCACCCGCTGAGCGGCTGGAGGGACCGAGTGCCATCCAAATGTGAGTGTTTTGGAGCGTTCCCTTCAGCCCCTTCTCCCCAAAGCTCTTGTGCAGCACTGCAGGTCTCTGTGCAGGTGGGCTGAGCTCCCCTGGGTGCGGAGCTACAGGACTGGGAGGTGGAGGAGATGCTGGTGGCCCTCTGGTCTCTGCTGCTGCCTGGCAGAGTTTCTTTACTCCTCAGCGGTCCTGGAATACCTGGAAAGTTTGTTTGCTGTAATTTGGGAAGCGTTTGCACCCCCTGAGTACCTGGGGGGGTTCCTCCTCCTCTGCTGCCACACAGGGCAGTGCAAACCTTTAGCCAGTGAAAGGCTGGGTGCGAGCACGGCCCAGCCCCACCGCACCTCGGCCCCTCTCTGGGCAGGTGACAGGCTGATGCTGAGGCAGAGCCTCCCTCTGGCTCACCCTCACTGCTGAGGGCACCAACGCGGACTCGAGCATGCGTGTGACATCTCTGGCAGATCTGTGCCTCTGACTCCATGCACACAGCGCTGTCCCCTCGGCCGTGCGAGGCTGCAGCCCCCTGTGCCCCATCCCCGGTGTGGCTGAGTCAATGCACCCACCCACTGCATCCAGCGTGTGACTCACAGGCTTTTCATGCACTGGTGTGAATCACTCACAGCCACATCGATGACTTTAGTGACAGCTGAACAGGGAAACCAGTCCCCCCAGCCCTCCCCCAGCACCTCTGCTGCTGCCAGACGGGCTCCTTGCTCCCAGTGACCCAAGAAAACTTCTGCGAGCGGCACTCCGGTGATGGCAGCCAGAGCTCCTGCTCATTTCTGCATCCCGTGGTTCAGCGGATCCGTGGGTGCCACTGAGGATACTCGCGGCTGGATTTACGGGTGGGCACTGGGCTGATGCAGTCAGGGGGTGCCTCTTGTGTCTTGGTGCCGGTGGCTCTGCTTGCTAGATTGGGGTGAGTCTGGGGGTGTTCTGAGCCGCTTCCCTCCGGGCTGGACTGCATTTTGGGCCAGCTCTCCCAAGGCTGTTCCATTTCACACCTCTGCCTCTTTGGGCAGCGCTTGTGGTGAGGTGGAGCCCCTTGCAGACACTCTGCTCGGCTCTGCCCAGCCCCTGGGGCGCAGCCCCAGCGTGAGCAGCTGGTGATGAGAAAGAGCCGTCAGGAAAAGCGCCAGATCCCCCCGTGGCTTCGGCTGCTCCTCTCCCCGCTGCTGCTGGCTGGCAGATGGTGGCGGCCAGCAGCTCGGCTGGTGCCTGGGATGCTCTTTGCTGCCCTGCCAGAGCCCGGGGCTGTGTCTGCGCTGGCTCCCCGGGGGCCGGAGGTGCCTGTTTGAGCGCACAAGAGGCTCGCTAATGAACCTCCCCGGGGACCGCTGTCTGTCACCTTCCTGCCTCTGCTGGAGACAGTCCAAAGGAGGAGCCTGGGGACACTGCCTTCTCCTGCCTCCCCGGGCAGCCTTCCAGCCATCCTGCATCCCTCCCAAACCAGGGACGGGCTGGCTGGGGGTCAGTGGAGCATTCCTGTGTCCCCACTGGAGGGGACGACAAACGAATCCAGTGCCTTGCAGCTCCACAGAGCTCCAGGGAAGGCACAGCCCAGGAGCAGAGGGGAGCAGACAGGCTTGCCAGGTGCCTTCCAGGTCCCAACCTGCCACCATCCACCTCCTGCATTTTTCCATGCTGCTTTGCTTTATCCCTGCCTGTTGCTCATGCAAAAGCTCTTTCTGCTCTCCCCTCCCGGTGCCGGCTCCCCACCAGCATGTCCCCTCCTTCCTTCCTGCTCCCTGCGGCTGAAATGAAGTGCTGGAGTATTTCAGGGATGTCAAAACATACCATTAGTCACGGGCGTGAGGCCTCGTGCCTGGGGAGAGGCTGCTGAGCTCTCTGTCAGGCTGAGAAATGATCTGGGCAGGCGGGAGCCAGGGGCTTGGGGCAAAGGCTTTGGGCTTCCTCCCTTTCCGATACCTTTGGCATCATCCTGACTTTGCTCTGAGCACCAGGCTGGGTCAGGTGTTCCCTGGCATCAGTTGTTTCAAGGTTGCCCTGTGATGCTGGGATGTGGCATCTGCAAAATGAGAGGGGAGGGATTCTTCCCCCCCAAAAAATCACATGTCAAGGCGACCCTCCAGCTGTGCCCAGCTGTGTTATTTATTGGTTGAGAAGGGCTGTTTTTCTCCTCTTCAGCAGAGATATGTTGGGATCTGTGCTCCCTGCTTCAGAGGCAGCCTCCTGTGGATTTAAATCCAATATTGGGTTTTCCAGGCAGTTGTTTGAACGAAGCAGCACAGGCACCCAAACACCCTCTTCCTGCAGTTTGCCATCCACAGGTATCTGTGCTTCCCAGCCTGTTCAGGGTTATTGCTCTGTTCCTTTGGTGCCACAACACTCAATTCCCTCTCACTCAACGAGCAGGGAATGGGGGATCCCGCTAAAACCCCCCAAAGTCCTGGTGTGCAGCACCTGCCCCCTGGCACTGGCGAGATGCTGGGGGTGTCTGAGCCTGATCTCTGCAGGAAAGGCAGCATAGAGCTCAAAGCTGTCAGGGGAAAAAGGGGCTGAGCTTCATCTGCCCCCGTGGTTCTCCGAGGACTGCTGCCTATAAATAAGCACAAACCAGTTGGAAAGGTGCCTCAAAGCACAGAGGTGTGGGCAGGCCTGGGGAATGCTGAGCCTTACCCCTCTCTGACAGCACATCCCTGGAGACACCTCATTAAGCTGTGGCTAATATTTTTGAGAAGTTTTCTGGTGCAGCCAAGAGCATTTGAATTCCCCTTGGCTTTTTTTTACCAGGCTGCAGGCAGAAGGTGCTGAGGCTTCCCAAGCAGGGCTGGGAAATCGTACCCGGCTTAAAATTAATTAAACCAGGTTCTTGTAGGAAAAGAGCACCTCTTGTGCGTGTTCCCATGTCCTGGATGAGCCCCATGGTGGGCGAGGGTGGTACTTCCATGTTGGTTTTGAGATGAGTTTTAATTGAGACCTCGTGTGCTGACTGTGCCTGAGAAAGTCAGGCTGTAACTAATGGAAGCCGCTCAAGATGGTGGCTAATTACTGTGATTAACTGAGCAACACTTTGGGCTACCCTTCCTCCTGCTCTGCCTCTCCTCCTGGCCCCTGGGGAGCGGCTGCAGCAGGCAGGGAAGGATCACACTCTGCTTATCTGGGGGGGTTGGAAGGTGAGGCGTAGCCCCCCAGCAGTGAAGTTGTCTGTCTGGCCATCTCCGAGCCTCTGCTTTCCCTAAAAATAGGAGTTTTTCTCTCTGGAAGCAGCTGGTGAGGGGAGTATTGTTGCTGTGGGCATGGTGGGAGCTGGGACCCTTCTTGTGGTGCGATACAGGGTGAGAAACTCCATGTTAAAACCTTACAAGTGTGAGTTGAGGCATATAGGACATGTTGGGAAGCAGGGGCCAGCCCTTGAGCTTTCCCCACCCTCTTTTCCTCTGCGGGATTGTTCCCTGTGATGGGGTCCCTCCTTCAGTTCTTCCCCACCCAACGATGGCTTTGGATGTTTGATTATGGCTTACTAAGCAACCTTAAAGAAAGCCCTGTTTACAAAACCTGTCCCTGGTGAAAAGGGAGTCTGGATCCGTGGGCTGCGCTCGCCGGCTCCGCGTGAAATGTGTCACTTGCACCGAGCGTTATTTTTAGAGCTGAGGTTTGCAGAATGCAAAGGCTGGGCAGGTTTTTCCAGGGTGCCAGATTCCTGGGAGGAGGAGGAAGAGGGGACTGGGTTGATCTTTTGCTCTGTGCCAGTGCATGGTGGCTGCTGCTTCACCAGTGTCCTCTGGTGAGATGGTGCTCACGTGGCTTTTCCACATCTTCGTGGGGATTTATGGATCCTTTATGTGCCTATCCTTTCTTTTGGTCCTCTTTGCCCTGTGTTCAGTGGTGTTCCTGCCTCCCTATGCCATCTTTGGAGGCTGCTCTGGGCTGCTGGTTTCTCTGCCAGTGCAGCCCTGCCTGTCCTTCCAGCCCTTTTTCTTGCCTGGGAGCAGCTGGACTGTGTCCCAGGTTGGCTGGGATGCACAGGCAGCAGGAATGGGCTGGATGTCAGCTGGTCTGGAGCTGGATGGGCACAGAAACCCTGTGGGAAGCTGGTCCTGGCAGGAGAGCTTTGCTTTATCCAGGTTCACCTTCACACCCGTCTGTGGAGCTCTCCCTTCTCTTTCCAGCCTGCTTCTGATCTAGGCTGGAAAACCACCAGTCTTGCACTCTGTACATCAGCCTGGTGTCCTGTAAACCCTCTCCTGCTCCCTCTCTCTGTGTCCTGAGCTCTGGGAGAGGCTGTTTACCCTTCCAGCCCGACTTGTCTGGGAGCTGTCGCCCCTGGAGCTGTCCCAGGACCATCCCCTCTGCAGATCCTGGGGCATCAGAAGTGCTGCTGGGTCTTGGAGCACTTTGCAGAGTCACAGGGGGTGAGGAACGCCCTTAAATGCCTTTTTGTGGGTTGGGGTGATGCTGAGCAAGGAGGGGAGGAAACCAGCTCCTCAGGGTGCAGTGTGGTGTGCCAGGGAATCCAGGACACCCTGAGTGTTGCGCCAGGGTGTGGCCAGGTAACCACGGACAGGGATGTGCCCCCAACCTTGGAAGCAGCAGCTTGGTTGAAATTGAAATGCTTCTGTGGGGTGGAGCTGATTTGCACCAGGCAAAATCGTGAGAACCCGTAAAAAGGGAGAGAAGAGGGTAGAAGATTTAAAAGCATCCAAATTTGATGATGTATGCAATAGGAAGCTGAAAGTTTGGAAGTTTTAGATTTGAAAGCCATCTTTTAAATCTGGTGCTGTTTTTCTGTGGTGGATGTGACATAAAAGGCAAAATTGAAATAAAGTGGAGTAGATGGTTTCCACCAGATAAAATGACTTTTTTTCTTTCTTCTCCCCACTTCTTGGCACTTTTTGCCCCCAGCAGGTCTCTCCTGCCCTGTGCCCGGCTACCACCCCACACCTTGGGCAGGCGTGTTATTAAAGATCTTGCAGGGAGAATTTCTCACTCTGCTGCAGGATTTCACCCTTCTGCCACAGAGTTATGGTGCAGGCTCTTGAGCTGGACCTTTGGAGTGGTGTTTCCCTTCTCCCAGCACTGTGTGGCCAGGGATGCTGCAGTGTGCCCTGCCTGCTTCCTGCCACCTGCCAAAACTCACTGCCACGTCTCACTCGGCTCACCTGTGGCTGTCGTGACTTTGTTTTAGTCACTTTGTCTGTGCTGCTCATGCAGGGAGCAGTTAGTGTTGCTCAGAGGGTTTATTAGCTTTGGATCCGTCACCTATTTCCTACTTGTTATTCCAGGTATTTAATTTGCTTCTTGAGAGCTGGAGCTTGTTTTCCCTATGATTCCCTCTGAAGGGAGGTGCTTTTTCAGCTTCTGCCTTGGAGAGGGGGGTGGTGGAGGAGGCTTTGGTGTGCCTGGGGCTGTGGCTGAGCCTCAGAGCTGGGCTCTGACCTGGTGCTATCCCTCGCTGGGATTTTTGGGTGACTGGAGCTCACCCAGAGCAAGAGCTGTAACCTGAATTAATGTTTTAATTATGCTGCTCTCTTCCCTAAGGGCTGTTCTCTTTGTTTTGAATTTGTTAAGCTCTTGCAAGCGATCTTGTGTTTTCCCTGCTCCCCTCACCGTGCAGCTCATCCCAGGATGAGCTGGGTTGAGGTGATGAAAAGCTGAAGCTGCTTTGATGGCTCAAACATGTATTTTACTAATAAAGGTTTATGCTGTGAATGAAGTGCCCAGCAGCAGGAGCAGAGTCAAAGCGAAGATTTAAATGCTTGAAAAAAATCAGGTTGTGTAGATTGGAGAGGGAGAAACTGATGGCTTTTTCATCTCCCTCTGTTATTCCTCAGTTCCCTTAATAATTCAGGAGGGTTTTTTTCCTATATTAAATAGACCAGACTTGGCAAATAAGTGGAATGTGGCTCCTGGAGCTACAGAGTAAGTACCGAGCCTTGACAGTTCTCCTTTGCGGGTGATATTGGATTCTTGCTATGAGAAAACACAAGTACCCTACACCAGGAATTAATCACCCTGTCTTGCAGCACATTATTATTATTACTATTGCTGTATGGGATTGCACTGGGAAATGTTTCCATCTGCCCAGGTGATGCTGCTTTGCTGCAATGGGCTAGCTCCCACTGGCATGTCGGGGTGGGAATAACCTCTCCATCCCCTGCCTTGGCTTCAGGGGCCTCTCTGAAGCTGGACTGGGTGGATGTGGCCACAGACAGAGGTGCTGCCTGTGTGATTCTGGTGCCTTGGTGCACGTTCTGCACCCGTCAAATCACCCAGGCTGTCGGTGGCTGTGGCTGTGCATCACTGTGAGGAGGAGACAAATCACCTCCCTGGAGCCATGCATGGTTCTCAGCACAATATATAAAATCTGTCTTGGAGTGCTTAATGTGTTTCCAACGGGCTGGAGGGTGTGGGTGACTTGAAAAGGGCTCCTTGTGTGTTGGTCACATTAAATGTCTTAGGGTTTTTAATCCCTTTTCTCCCCTTGTTTTGGGGTGGACTTGTAGTTTAGTGGGTTCAAAGATTGAATGCTGCAGTGAGGAATGTAAACATTGCACTGGGATATAGAAATGTGTGAGGCTTTTAGTTTGTCATCCAGAAAAAATCAGCTGAAAAACACTAGCTTCTTGAATTAACTCTTAGCTTTTGGCATTATCTTTTCCAGGTCTGTCTGTTTTCTGAAACTGGGGACAAGGAGGTGGGGCTGGGAGGGACTTCTGGTCCAGCCCTGTTTTAGTTGAGGAATATTTCACTCTGGTGGCCTCTCAGTGATGCTTGGTGGTGTTGAGGATGCTTTTGCCTCTATTTCATCTTCTGAATGCCAAATAACTGCATTTCTCATCTCTTCTCCAAACTCATGTTTTCCCACACCATGCTTCTTCTCTGGACTCTTCAGTAAATGAGCAGCAGCCAGCTTGGTGTGTGTTTTCCTGAAGCCTCAGTGGCTGGGGCTGCTTTGGGAATTGCCAGGCACTGCTGCTCCTCTAGTTCTGAGTCAGGATTGCACCTCCACGGTGCCTTGGGCTGGGCCAGCCTTTCCCCTTGAGTGAGCTGAATTTCCCCTGATTTCCTGCCTGCAGACCCCAGGGTTTCCATAAGGCATCATTAGGTGTGCAGGGCACTCTGTGGTGGATTGGGATGGCTCTGTGTTTTTAGCTCCATAGTGGGACCTGGGTTGTGCTGGCAGTGAAGGGCTCACTGCCTGAGGTTTTCCTGCATGTGAAACGTATGGCTGGGTCAGAGCTGACCCTGGGGATGCTGAGGAGCTCCGTGCAGGTGTGGCTGGGGGGTTGAGCCCCTTGTTCCCTGCTGTGCACCACGAGAGCAGGCGCCTGGCACAGGAGGTGTCCGAGCCCTCTGCATCAGCCTGCTGGGATTCACTGGTCCCTGTGGGAAGCCCAGCAGCAAGGGTGAAATCAGGCCAGTCCTGTCGGGTTTGGGGTGAACTCTCATCCCTGCCACTCCTGGTTAGGTGCCATTAGGTGACAGCCTGGTGGCTGCACACTCCTTACTCTCCCAAGGCCAGCCTGTGTTTCTGTGCCCTGCTTTGGACCTGGGGGTGGAATTGCAGGTTTTACTTCTTAAATAATGAGCTGCTGCAGGGGATGCTGGATTCGATGGCAGCAGTGACAGACTGTGGTTATTGCTGTTGTCCTTTTGTCCACAATATGTTGTTATAGAAGTGGCTTTTCCCCCTCCTCTTCCTTTTGACTTAATTTGGCATTTGCAGCACAGGGGAATTTCTGGGAGGCTGCTTCTACTACAAGGGTTTTTTCCCCCCCACCCCCTTTGCTACAGTAGCTTTAGAAATTTATCACTGCTCTGATTTAGGGCTCTTTTTTTTTTTTTCTATTATTATTTTTTTTCCTCCTGGCATATGGAAATAGCAAGCTTGGAAAAAATGCAATCCGTTAGCCGTTTCAAGCAGGCTCTACATACACGGGGCTCCACGTCTCGCAGCAGGCAGAGATTTTTAGAAACACTCAGTACTGGCCTCGTGTTACCGCTCCTGTGGGATGTGGAAAGCACCCAAACCTCTTTTAGAGATGTGTTGCTTGGTGTGTAGCATCCTCAGCCAAGGCTTATTTTGGGGGTTAGGCTGCACGGTGGGGTCTGTCTGTGCTGTGGTGCTTTGCTTTCCAAGTGGGGTGGGAAAGCCTGGAGGTGAAGGGATCTTGAACCAGAGGTGTTGGCTGAGCTCCTGGCAGTTTGCTGGGGCAGTGTGGGACACCCTTGGCTCCTGCAAGTGAGGCGAATACCTGGTCTTGCTCTTGGATCCCCACCAGGTTATGGGTGATTGCACACTTTGGCTGGAGATCCAAGGTGTCTGGAAAGAGCCTTGAACCACTGTGGATTATTCTTCCTTCCAAAAAGCTTCTCCAGAAGGGTACCTTGGGTGCCAAGGCTTTGTTGAGTCTTGTGCCTCCCAGGACTGCAAGGATGCTGACAGCTTGGGAAGCTCCTTGCAGGTGGCTCAACACCTTCCTTGGGCACCCACTGGTGCTAAAAAGCTTTCCTGCTGAGCTTCTGGGCCCAGGTTTTCTCTGCAAAACAAACCTCAGGCAAGATGCAGCCTGTGTGTGCAAGGCTGGGGATCCATCCCGAGGATGTGCCTGGGAGGTGGGAAATACATCAGGGATCTCCTCTGGTCTGTATTGGGCTGGCTCACGTGTAGGAGTAGTTCTGGCTTGAAGGTGCCAGTGCTTTGGGCTCAAGGCTCTTTGTGGAGGAGATGAGGAAGATTTATGTTTCATGTCCAACTGGTGCTTCCTCAATAAATTCTGGAATGGTTTGTGTTGGAAGGGACCTTAAAGATCATCTTGGTCTGGCACCCCTTGCCATGGGGGGACACTTTCCATGAGACCAGGTTGCTCAAAGTGGCTTTGAACACTTCCAGAGATGGGATATTCACAAGCAGGGGAGGAGGGAAGAGCAAAGTTCTGTACACAAAGCCTGCTTCCTCCTTGTTGGCGTGCTGGAGTTGTTCACTCACAGGAAAAAGGAGCAGGACAGACCATTTGCCTTCACCTGTTTTCCTGGACCCCAGGATGGCTGGCCCCATCCCTAGAACTGTTCAAGGCCAGGCTGGATGGGGCTTGGAGCAGCCTGGTGTCCCTGCCCATGTCACAGGCACTGGAACAAGATCATCTTTAAGGTGTATTCCAGCCCAAACCATTTATTGTCCCAGCCTAAACCATTTATTGGGTCTGACGATTCAATGGGCCCCGGTGCAATGATGAGCTGAGTGTCACTTGTGGCAGGGGTGATGACCTGAGCATTGCCTGTGGAGGGTGGCAGAGCTGTGTGGCTGTGGGGCAGAGCCTCTTGGAGATGGAGGAGCCATAAACTCAGCCCTGGCAGCCACTGCTTTAGGGGAGCCTTGGTTTTTCTGGAGATGCCTGGTTCTGGCTGCTGTGCTGACCCTGTGCCAGGCACTCTCTGAGATGGGGTCTCCCACCTGGGTGCTCACAGGCTTTGAGCACCTCCTGTTTTCAGCTTGGGACTGTGACAAAATTGCTGGCCCTGTTATTAGGGACTGTCCAGCCCATTTCAGGCAGAGGGAAGGGTGTAAAACCCAGGAGCACATGAGTGTGGTATTCCCAAATGGCGTCGTGTGACAGTTTTAATGCACCCCAGGCAGACCCACAGACCCTGGAGGAAGACTGGAGCCCTCACAAGTGGTTCAGTTGGCAGCTGCCACACCAACAAGGCTCAGAGCAAGAAAATGACCTGGTTTAAACCTGAAAGGTTGGATGGCAGTCATGTATCAGTGCCAGCCTGGGAAGGGTGGATGTGTCAGCCTGGTCCCTTCTGGGAGGGATGGGTTTTGGTCGCTGCCACTTTGAGCTGTGCTGGTGGGGGCTGGGGGATGATTGCTTGGTTCTCCCCAGCTCAAACATGCTGCTGGTGCTCCAAATCCTGCCAGCAGACGGTGGATGGCTGGCATGGGGAAAATTGGTGTGAAGTTATTTAGGAAAGAGTGAGTGGGCAAGAGGAGAGAGAGGGGGAGTGACGCTGCCAGAAATAGCCCTGCCTGTTTGGGAGCTCCAAGGGGCTGGAAGCCAAAGGGCTCTGCTGGTGTCCAGTGTGGGGGTGGTGGTGGGCATGGGGCCGTGCTGGACAGCTGGGCAGTGCCAGCTGGCCATGCCACACCAGAGCAGAGCCCCCCTGGTGCGTGCAGGCTGGGTGGCACACACCAGCAGTCTCACACTGCCAGACCCCAGCCATCCTGGAGATGTCTAAAAATTCCAGATGGCAGCTCCCTGGTGTAAAAAGAGCTCTGTGTGTGTGTGGCCTGTGGAGGAGCCTCGTCTGGAGGAGCCTTTCCTTCCCAGAGTTGGAGAGGATGGATGGGGGGCCATCAGTGAGCAGCCACTACAGTGGGAGGGCTGGTGTTTGCAAATGCAGTGAAGCCCAAGGGCACATGCTGCTGCAAAAGGGCCAATTCTGTGATGGAATTAGGAACTGGTTGAGTTGTGGGGCACCATTTCAGCAGGGAGATGGAGCTGGTGAGTGAAGCAGCTTGGGTCAGAGCAAAGCTCTTTCTAGCTCCATGCCTGGACTGGCTGCTCAGCCAGGCTGTGGAGAATGTTGGGCTGGATTGATGCATGTCTTATATAAAGACTGGTATGAGAAATGGGATGTGCATTGCTCTTTTCCTGCTGGATCTTCCCAGGCTCCAGCTTGGAGGTTGGGGCTAGGCTGTTATTCCTGGCTGTGCCTGCCCTCTTCTGCTCCACGAATTAGTCTCATCCTTAATTTGAGCTCATTTGCACCATGCTTAAGTGTCCCACAAAGCAGCTCTCTGGCAGGAAGGTTGCTGTGGCACAAATTATTCCGAGAAATGTGCTTCAGAGGGATGGAACAGCAGAGATGAAATAATGCCACAAAGAGGAGCAGGAGGGAAGGCAGGCGCGGCTTGGTGCCAGCGATTGTAGCGAGAGGATAAAAGAAGGGAAAGCGGCCCTGGATGAGCCCTTGTTGAAAGAAGAAACATTTAGAGGAGGAGAGGGAGGCCAAGGATGAGACAGTGGCTTTGGTCCAAAGGGAGGTGCTGGAATTGCTGGCTGTAAGGAAGCAAGGCAGATGGTGGGCGATGGGCACCGCTGTGGTTTGGAGCAGGAGCTGGGGGCAAAGCTGTGCTGCTGGAGGGAAAAAGAGGCCACTGATGGTGGCTGAGGTCCATCTGGGTGCATCTGAAAGAGCAGTGCCTCCAAATGCCGTGCTCCACGCCTGCCCTCTTGCCCAGATGGTTTCCAGGAGCACAGACCCTTCACTCGGCACCTTAGCAAAGCACCTGGGCTCATGGCCAGGCTGGCTTAGACCATGGCCCTCTGCAGGGTCCAACCTCTGGCAGCCAGGAGGAAGCAGCCAGGCTTTCCTGAGGGATTTGGTGGCATATCCTGAGCAGGAGAGGGCCCCCTGGGACTTCCTGGGAGTGTGTGTATTGAGCAGGAGGTGAGAATTGAGTGCTTGCTGAGCCAGGTTATTAGTCCTGGTGGAAGAAGCAGGATTGCTGAAATGTTCTTTTTAGCTCCACAATAACATTTATTTGTTTTGTTCCAGTCTCCCTAAGTGTGGGAGAAACTGGGCTCAGAGGATGAGCTCTGGGGGTGTGTAGCAGCTTGGAGAGGCTGAGGATGGCAGAATCAGGGAAGGATGTGGAATGGGAGGGAGGGGAGGGGCTGGTCCAGGCTATTGGCCCTAAGCAGCAGTGTCCTGGGATATGCTTTCCTAGCCAGCAGGGAATCTGATTGCTTGCTGAAGGGTCCTCAGGGCCTGCTTGGTGCATGTGGGATGCTGCCAGGGCAAGAAATTGCTTTTTATTGTCCATTTGTCCCAACCCTGCTCAAGCCAGGATAAGGCAAATCCACTTGGTTCTCTTGGTGCATGAGGTAAACAGGGACTGGTTATAGAAGGCCTGGGTGAAGGAGAGAAAGGAAAACCTGCTTTTCCTCCTTTAAGGTGGAATCAGGAAGGTTTTGCTGTGTTTACCGGGGATTTTGGGCTCTGCTCTGTCCTAATGCTTGTGGCTGTAGCTGCTGCTGAGGAGGACCCTGCAGTGCAGGATGTGTATCACGTGCTCTCCATGGAATTCTGGAGCGGTTTGGGTTGGAAGTGACCTTAAAGATCATCTTGGTCCAGCCCTCCCTGCCATGGGGGGACACCTGCCATGAGACCAGGCTGCTCAAAGTGGCTTTGAACACCTCCAGGGATTCACAACTCCTTCTGGGCAATCTGTGTCTTGCCACCCTCACCCGGAGGAATTTCTTCCCCCCCCAGCATGGCAGGGCAGATTTATCCTTTATCCCCTTCCCTTCTTCACTGTGCAATTTGTGCAAGAGATTGCTTTCCTTTTGGCACAAACAATGAGACCTTTTCAGCGAGGTGCATAATGGCAGCAGAAGTCAAAGAAGAATAAAGCCTGCTGTCGCTCACCTTCGTAGCATCCCTTTGTTTTCCCTTCTCAGGGGTGCTGTGACTCCTTTTGCCAGGAATCTGCTGTTTGCAGGATGGAATAATTACCTGTGAAGGTCTATTAAGCACTGACACACGTTGTGGTTCGTGAGTCACCTCAGCCAAGGCACTGTTGGAAACGAGAGCTTGTTTTCCCTGCCTTTTCCAGGTTAAACATTGATTCCCTGGCCATGGGATGCCATCCCTTTGTGATGCTGGGTGTCCCTCCTGCCCCATGCCAGCTCCTGGCTAAGGCAGCTGTTTTTGGAGAAGCCATGAGCTGGAGCATGAAGCCAGGACTGGGATGAGTGCTGGTGATGCCTGGGATGCAGCAGATGTTACTCAGGCCAGGGAAAACCCTCTGGGGAGCTCGGGGTCTTACATTCACCTCTCCTATGACTGCCTGGGAGTGCTGGAGTTGTTCAGCCTGGAGAAGAGAAGGCTCTGGGGACACCTTAGAGCCCCTTCCAGTGCTAAGAGAGGCTACAAAAGATCTGGAGAGGGACTTTTAAGAAGAGCACAAAGTGACAGGAGAAGTGGGAATGGTTTCACATTGACAGAGGGTAGGATTCAATGGGATATTTGAATAAAAATTCTTCTTTCCATTGCAGGGTAGTTTGAACTAGATGGGTGTTAAGGTCCCTCTTAAATCATTCTGGGATTCAACGACCAGCAGTGTTCAGCCTTGACACAGGTGATCAAACTTCTCCCAGGGCAGTGTACAGGAGAACTGAATGCTTCACGCATGGCTCCCTGTTTTTCCTTCTCTGTCTGCATCAAATCCTCTCTAAGCCTGTGTTTTCAAGCTGACCTGATGTCCTCAGCCGCAGCAGCAATGCCCTGCTCTCAGCTCCTTCCTGCAGGCTGCCTCCTCCCAGGTGCTCCACAGCGAGGAGCCAGGGCTGGCTGCCTTCTGCCAGCAGTGCTTCCCAGAGGCTGCTCTATTTATTTTAAAAAGCATTTTCTTTCTCTGTTGCACAGCAACTTCTAACACACCCTGGCTCCTGCTCCTCTCCATACCTTGGCAATTCTTCAGCTGCTTTAGGGCTCAGGGAGATGGGGACTGACGCTGAGCTCTGATGTCGTGTGGGCTCTCTTGTCCCCTTTGAAATGTGCCAGCTCAGGCTGAATTACCAGGCTTGGCAGCGCTGCTTCCCATATTCCCATTCCTTGAGTGTGGGAGCAGCTGAGGTGTGATGTGCAGAGTCAGTGCTGCTGCTGTGCACTAAAAAAAAGATGTAGATTTATGCTGTCCTTGGGGTGGTGGGGCTCTGTCCATGGCCACCTGCATGCACTGGCTCTTGGATCACCACATTTCCAGGGAATGGTGGCCTGGGCTGTGGAGATGCCACTCTCTCCGTGTGTGTGGCTGGGCAAGGGGACAGCCAGAGGCCCATGAGCTTGGGGCTGTTTCCATACCTGTGCTGTGTGCTGGGGCACGACAGCGAGCCCAGGAGGGCCGTTCTGCCTTTCCAAGGAGAATCTTCTCATGGTGGGAGTAGAGGGAGAAGGGCAGCATAGTTCCATAGGGGTGACAGCCTGTACTCTTATGCAGGAGCGGAGCTAATTCCTGGAGGGTGGCCTGGAAATTATCTTAAGGAGTGCTGGTTGTGCCCTTCTTTGGAAAGCAAACTCCTAAGGGCACGCTCCCTGGCTGTGCTCAGCGCTGCTGGGCTCTGGACACTGCTGGAGCACGGATCCCTCTGGCCTCCCCATCCTGGATTATTCCTGTTGCCAAGCTTGGTCCCTGCTGTTTGCAGAGCTGCTCCCACCGGTGCAATCCCTCTCCCCTGCTGGCTGGAAGAGCTCGTACGTGGAAGGGGAAGGCTGAGCTGTGCCAGGCATCGTCCCTTCTTCCCCATTCCTGCCCACGGCGGATGGCACACGCCCCCTCAGGTCTGTCTGTGCACCCTTGCTCTGCTCTCCTGGGGATTTGGGATGCTGGTGTGGAGCTGGAATTGGGGGTGGCAGGGTGCAAGTGTGATGTCTGATGAGGGGTGTCTTGCCTTGAGCTGCAGAGCCCTGCCTGCCCTGCAGGGAGAGGGGTTGAAATAAGACTGTCTCAAAGGCGATGCTGCACAAAGTTTGGGTTGTTGGGATGGGTGTTCCCAATTGCTGTGCCTGGTTCTGCCCCTGTACCAGACAGCCCCGTGTCACTGCCACCCCAGCAGGGATGTGCCTGCTCTGAAAGCATCCTCAGGGCTGGGGTTTGCTGCCTGCAGCGGTCCTGGGATCAGGGTCCTGCTGTCTCCATCTCTCCTGGCTCTCTGTGCCGGAGAAATGCTGAGTACTTTCACATACATTTATATAAATACTTAGTGGTGTTGTTTAACGGTTGCTCTTAAAGGAGAGATGAGATGATCTCATGTTTTGGTATTCCCAAAGCTGATCCTGCTGGGAGTGGTGCTCCTGTGCTCGGGGCTGTGCTACTCGAGGTGAGCCCTTGTACCCTCTGGGGGCTTGCTGGCCTTGGAGATGCCTCCTGCCTGGGATGGGGCCTGAGCAGCAGCCTGGCTCCATCCGGGCTCAGCTCAGCTTTTCCTGGGAAGCAGAAGAGGTGCTGAGCCCTGAGGAGTGGACTCTGCTGCTGGAGCATCACTCCAGCTGTGATAACCCTGTGTGGCAGAACAAAAGCTGCTTCCCAGACAAAAGGATGTCTGATATCTGCTGCTGAAGCTTCTCCTGGCCTGAAGTAGCTCCTGGGTGTTCCGAGCTCTGCTCTGCTCTGTCCTGAGTCTGATCTTTGCAGGTGTTCCCAAGGTCTTTGTTGTGTTGTTTTGGTACCACGATGGCCCAAAAAATAGCGTGTAATATATGAGTGGATGATGAGAAAATGATGTTTTTTGAGCCAAATGGCCTTTCTTTGATTCCACCATGTCCCTCTGCTCTCAACACACTGGCACATGTGATGCTATCTTTCCTGACTCTCCCATTTTGGTACATTTATCCTGACCCTTTCATCTACACCTCTTGCTGTGTGTAGGACTAAATCTGTGCAAGGAGTCTTTGCCTGGAAATGTTTTCTTTCTTTTTCTTCCTTCCTTCCTTCCTTCCTTCCTTCCTTCCTTCCTTCCTTCCTTCCTTCCTTCCTTCCTTCCTTCCTTCCT
>JANRGV010000120.1:27782282-27804570 GCA_024734035.1 Alethe castanea | reverse complement strand
TTCCTTCCTTCCTTCCTTCCTTCCTTCCTTCCTTCCTTCCTTCCTTCCTTCCTTCCTTCCTTCCTTCCTTCCTCTTCCTTCCTTCTCTTCCTTCCTTCCCTCCCTCCCACCTTGTTTAAGTCCCTCTATTACTGGTATACAATGCTCCCAAGCCTGAAATGCAGCCCTAGCTCTCACTGGCTCCCAGGGATGCTGAGAGTAGTTCTTCCCAGCAGAGCCACTGCAAATCCACCAGTGCTGGGGGGTTTAATCCCACAAACTTTGGCCCAGTATCAAATGACTCGACTAAAAATAACCCACTCACCAGCTGGCTCCCACAGCCAGGGTGCTGCACAGCCCCAGATGGGCTGGAGCACCCAGGGGGGGGCCCAGAGCCGACCCAGGCAGGGCTCACCCACCCCAGCATCCATGTCCCAGCGAGGGGAAGTGCACGTGGCAGGAGAGGAAAAGGCCACGAGGATGAATCAGCCTCTCTCGCAGCCCATCTGTCTCTGTTTGGAAGGGCCCCACGCTGAAATTCTTCTGAGCGCCGGAGGTTCGGCGCTTTGCTTTTCCGTGCTGCTGAGCTCCCCTTCCCCCTTGGAGCAGGGACTGGCAATTGGCAGCTCAGGGCAAGCATGGCTCACTGGAGAGAGGATCTTGATTGTCCTGGAAGCCAAGTGACCCCGGGGAGAAGCAGATCATGGAGTCAGAAGGAAGGGGCAGCAGGGGCTGGATTTGGAGCATCCCTGTGCCTTGGGAAGGGGAGAACCAGGCCAAGATATCCCAGCATGTGTGCTCCTGAGCTGGGGAGGAGATGTCCCCTGTGGGCTGGTGAAGCGGAGAATTCTTGCGTGACTTGGGGTGTCCCGAAGGTGCTTGGGGAGCAGTATCCCAGATGCTCTCATATAGATTTATATTGCATGTATAGATTGATAGTATCATACATTTTTTTCATCTATATACATATTTAACAGCTTCTTGCTCTGATGCTGCTGCCAAAATCATCCTCCAAATCCCCAGGGCAGGCTGCTGGGGTGCTGAACCACGTTTGGAGGGCTCCAGCAGCTTTGTTGCCTGTGGAATACACCACAGCCAGGGTTTGTCCATCCTGCCCTCTCCGGGAAGGGATCTCTGCTTCCCTGCTCTCCCCCGGGGCTTGTGGCAGCGTTGCAGCTCAGCGTTGCAGCCCTGCCTGGGGAAAATCAGCCCCGTGGATCAGCCCAGCATTAAACCTTTTGCTTTAACTCCGGGGGTTTTGGTAAAAGTTGTTCAGATAATGGAAGCAAAGAGCACACCCGGCGCCTTAAGTGCTGCGTGTAGTTATTATGGTAATACATCGTTACTTGGCTAAAGGCTTGATTGCTGCCATTGTAACACAAACACACGCGCACGAAACCCCTAAAAGGAATTTCCTCTTCGGAGGGCAGCGCTGCTGCTGGGAGCCTGCTCCTCCCTGCAGCTCTTTATTAGTTAATCAGCTGCCAGAGGGGGGAAAAATGAAGAATGGTGTGAGATCTCAGGGTCTCCTGCCTGCTGGGGCTGCGTTCCCCGGCTGGGGCGGAGATAACAGGGCTGGGTCTCTTGGGGATGCTGTAGAGAGTATGGGATGCTGTGTGTTTCTTCTCCCATCACTTGTGCTCTGGTGCTTGAAAAGCCTTTTCTCAGTGGTTTGTGGGGTGGGCATGCTGCCTTTGTGTCCCGGTTCAGCCCACACCGTTCTGCCCCTGCTTGGCTACGTAAATTCCACGTGGGAGAGGATGGATGGATGGATGGATGGATGGATGGATGGATGGATGGATGGATGGATGGAGTCTCTCTGAGATGCCCAGCTGTGGTGGGGATCACAGAGATGTGACCTAGATGATGTGACCTCCAGCTGTGCCCTCAGCTGTGCCCTGGGCTGAGCAGGGAGCACCACGCTGCTCCCAGCCACTGTGCAGGTGAAAGCACAAGTGCCAGTGTTTCTGTAGCTGAATATCCCCTCTCTAATTCAGTTTGGCTGCTCTCAGTGCCCTGTGGCCATGGTTTTATCCAGATGATTTCTCCACAGCAGGAGCAAGCAGTGAATTTCCTGACTTTTATTACGTTTAGAATTAAGTTTGGGAGGTGAGAGCTTCTAGAGGCTTCATTTTAATGCACTGAAAGCCTGCTTTGTGTCACAGTGCAGCGGTTCCTCAGGTCTCCTGTATCAAATACAGACTTCCCATTGCTGGGCAGTGACATCCCTGTTCCTGTGGCAGGGATGGCAGGGGCTGTTCCTACTGCATCCCAGTCACGCCACCAGAGGTACAGACAGTGAGCATCAGCCAGGATCACCTGCAGGAAACCACCTGTGGGACTACAGGGGGATCAACACAGGTGGATAGTCTGTTTTCCTTTGCTATTTTAACCCCTAATTGTCACTAGTGAAGGTGTGAAGTCATCTTCTGCCTGGCTGTTAACATGGTGCTGTGTGGCAACCTGGGTTTATTCCCATGAAAGGGCTGGCTTGCAGGCTGGAAGGGCTCAGAGGCACTGAAACCTGAAGGGAGCCTACAAGAAAAATGGAGAGGAGCTGTTTATGAGGGCCTGGAGTGTCAGGACAAAGGGGAGTGGCTTCACACTGACAGAGTAGGTTTAGGTTAGATATTAGGAAAACATTCTGCCCTGTGAGGGTGATGAGGCCCTGGCACAGGCTGCCCAGAGAAGCTGTGGCTGCTCCATCCCTGGGAGTGTCCAAGGCCAGGCTGGATGGGGCTTGGAGCAGCCTGATCTAGTGGAAGGTGTCCCTGTCCATGGCAGGGAAGTTGGAACAGGATGAATTTAAAAGTTTTTTCAAACCCAGGACATTTTGTGACACACATGTAGACAAGTTCTGTGTAATTAAGAAAATCCAGGCTTGAGGCAGGGCTGCTGGATGGCTCCATGGCCACACCTTTTCCCATCACAGCTCAGGCTGTGGATTCCCACCAACAGAAGCAGGGCTGCCATTTAAACAGCAGAAGCCAAATTACATGAGCCAATGTGGTGTTTTTCCCCATTAATTCCGATTTTGGGTAAAAATAAAGTGTTTGTTTTCAGTGTGTGAGGAGGGGTCCAGAGGCCAGGAGAGGGGCAGATGCCCTGGTGCCAGATGCTCTGTACCTGCCACATGGTATCCCTCGAGCACCCTCGTTAGTGTGAAACCTCATCAGCTTTCCTTAACAAAATGTTCTGGCATCCTCCCTTCTCCCCTTGTCACTTCTCCAGAGGGAACGTGGCTTGTTCTGCTGGCAGCGTGAGCCCTGTTTGCTTGGGCGGAGGCAGAGCTAATTATTCCTGTTTATTTCCTCAAACTTTCTCAGTGTTTTGTTTGAGGGCTCTGCCTGAGCTTTTCCACTTGCTCCCAAGCCTGGGAGTCAACTGGAGTGGGAGATGCACTGGGAGGCATCAGCACAGCCAGTGTCTGTGTGGATGCTGGACCTCCCCCTGGGATTTATCCTTGTTTGCTCTTGGTTAATTATCCTCAGGCATGGCTGAAACCTGGAATATTCACACTTGGGAGTGCATGAAATCCTCCTGTCCTTGCCAAGGAAATGTTTAGGAAAGGAACAGGGCTAATGGCTGTTTAAAAAAACATTAAAAAAAAACCCCAAAACAAATAGAAGCTAAACAAAACCTGGCCAAACAAAAAACCAAAACAAAAAGCTCACCAACCACAGGAAAAAGAAAGCCTAAACAAAAAAAGCCCCCCAAACCCAAGGAAACTTGGAGTTAAGCTTTAAGAGGGGAGGGTTGAAAATGAGCAGAGCAATATGAAAAAGAAAAGCAGAAGTTGGTGAAAATTAGATATGATGAAGGTGTCCAGAACTGACTTGAAGAAGTAATTAATGCTCCTAAAAAAAGTCGCATGGGTAAGCAAAGTAGTGGAGTGAAGGATCTGTTTATAGCTCTCAGTGGGAGCAGCCAAACTCGTCTTATCAATGTGCTAATTAATTTGCTGAGGCTCTTGCTGGCAGTTGCCTTTTTCCTTCTGGAGAGCTTGCCAAGGGCTGAATATCCCCTGGGCTGGACTGGTTTAAATTGAGAGTGACTTTGAGGGATTTCTATTTACAGGGCAGCACCATGGACCTGAAGGAGATGTGTTCCCCAGGACCCTCCATCCGTTCCCCTTGTCAGGAATGTCAGGCTTATTTTGACTAGGATGGAGGCCATGCTCCGTGTTGATCCCTCAGTTGCTGTTAATTTCCCCCCCCCATATTAAATTTATTTTTGCTTCTGGTGTGGTGTTCCCCAGCCTTTATCCCATCCTGTCTTCTCACCTCCCTATTTGTTCTGGAGGTGTCTCCAAAGGATGCCCTGGGAAGGGGTTAAGACGATGAGATGCTCAGTTTGCTGCATGACTGGGGGATTTAGCTCCTTTTCCTTGCTGGGTTGCTTTCTCCTGCATTAGGGATGGAATTAGGAAGGGAGTAAAGGCCTTGGCTGCCTTCTGCTTTCTCTCATCCCCTTTTTCACCTTCATCATGGGCAAACACTGTATGGGGGATTTCTGAGAAACCAATGCCTTTCCTGCAGCAGTAACATGCTGAACAGAGCTTTTCCAACACAAAAATAAAGCATTTCCCCATGGCTTTGGGTGTAGTCTTGGACACGAGCATCTCCTGTCTGTAGAGCATCACCTGCTTTGCTCAGTGTGGTGTTCCTGGCACTGTTCCTGTGCCTTTGGCTCCCATGTGCAGCTCCCAACTCAACCCCACTCTGGTTATTTCCCCATCCAGCCTCCTGAAGTGCTGCCGGTCTCTGGGGCTGCCTGGCTGTCCCTTGAGGGTGGGGCTGGAGGGGGATCTGGATGCTCCAGCCAGGGGTTCCCCATGGAGAACCACCACATGGAAGGAGCCTGGGGTGCTTTGATCCAGGGGTCCCAAATCTCTTTTCCCATCTCATCAAGCTGTGGGCTGGTTACAGGTCAGGAAGCTGCAGGTTCAAGAGGTTCAGGGATGCCCGAATTGGGAAGGATGAGGGAGGCAGGAGGTGCTGCCCCTTGCCCTAACCTTGGGGGTCCAGTGATGCGTGTCCTCCTGCGAGAGTCCAGCCCAACAAACCGAGGAGAAACGGGACTTTTGGTTGATGTGGGAGGAAGGGAGGGAGTCACAGGGCAAACAGAGCAAACCCCTAAGCCTCCCTCTGTCTTGTCCCCTTCCAGAGTGATGAGCCACAGCAGCAGCAGCCATGCTGGGATTCGGGACGTGCTCCATGGGCGCCGCGGCGCCGGGCCGGGGGGCTGAGCTGGAGGCCGCCTCGTCCCGCTGCATCCTGGCCCTGCCCGAGGAGGAGACGTGGCGCCAGCACCGCCTGGGCCTCCTGCAGAGCACCCAGTCCTGCAACCTGCTGGAGCCCGCCAGCCTGGCCCAGGCCCTGGTGTCCCGCGCCGCCTCCTTCGACGCCCTCTGCCACTCCCGGGATGGCGACGCAGAGGCCGGCGGCGCCCCGGGCCTGGGGCTGGGGTCTGTGAGCCCCGACGTGATCAAGCGCCGGCGAGGGGGGCTCATCGAGCAGAGGGACATCATCAAGGCCCACGAGGCGCACAAGATGCAGAGCACGCCCCAGGCGCGCAGGAAGGAGTGGGAGTAAGTACCGGGGAGCCC
Organism: Alethe castanea; assembly: GCA_024734035.1. NCBI lineage: Eukaryota > Metazoa > Chordata > Aves > Passeriformes > Muscicapidae > Alethe > Alethe castanea. The sequence continues at coordinate 27,798,983 of JANRGV010000120.1, read as the reverse complement.
CCAGGCCAGGCGGGCGCCTGGGGAGCAGGGCCTGCTCTGTGCGGCTGCTCGGAGGGAGCTATTATTTATTATTATAGATAATAAAACGTTCAAGCTGGATTAAGAATAATCAAAAGATTTTTATTTCGCGACCGAAATACGGTCTTAGCCACAATCAAAATAGGGCAGCGCCGAGCCCGGGGTCGGCGCTGGGTGAACACACACTGATCCGAACTCTACCGCTCCGGATCCCCTATGTTCACAAATGTCATCTCGGCCGGGTTGGTTTTATGCAGTTTTTTCCGCCTGGGGCAGAAGTTCTTCTTTCCTTTCGTTGTTTTGCATATTCACATGGTTTTCTTTCTCTGCGCTGGGCTGGACAAAACCGTTTCTGGGAAGCGATGAATGTTGATGAACGCTGATTTTAGTTTAGGGAATCCAGTATTGAGATGTATTTCCTTGACGACTCTGGTTATCTTGATGGGTGATACTTAACAAGTGTTCATGCTTGGGTGTTTCCCGGACTGCCTCCAAAGCGCCCATCTGCGCTTGAGCCACCTCTATTAACTTGCTAATTTAGGTCTCTCTTCTTTGTCACCAGCTCTGGTTTCACACTCCTGTTAAGCCACTCAGCCGCATGTGTTCTAAAGATTTTTTTTTTTTTTCATACAAGCATGTTTTATTCTACATAAATATCACACAAACACAAATTATTTTATAACATATATTATAGGGGTGTCCTGTTGGCTCCCTGTGGAGTGGCCAGTGCCAGCTGTGCTCTATCTCCTGGCACTGCTGAGTTGGGCTGCATGGCTCTGAGCGTGAGGGTGGCATCCCGTGGGGATGGTGTGTCCCCAAATTATGGGCTGCTAGGGGAAGTGGCATGGACAGGAAAGTTGGAAGTTTGGAAGTCCTCAAGTAGTTTCCCATGGTTGTATCTGGGTTTTTAGATACATGTGGGGCTGTTGACTTTCTGCTTTTGCTGTGGCTTGACCCAGCTGTGAGGTGGTATCTGTAAATGTGTTTGTTGGGGACATTTTTTGTGGGACTTGGCAGTGCTGAGCTAATGGTTGGACTTGATCTTAGAGTTCTTTTTTAACCTCAGTGATTCCATGATTTGTATTTAATTCTAAAAAGCATCCAAGTCTTCCTGAATCAGAGCAAGCTTGAGGAAACGGAAGTGTTTGACAGAGCTATAACCCACCGGTTTTATTTATTATTTTCCTTTAATTAACTTGTTCTCATCGTTCGGTGCTGTGAGAAAAGCCCAAGTCCTGGTTTAGCCTGTCTCACCCCACACTCACTATGTGACAAGGCTGCAGCCACGTGCTTCAGTTCCACATTTAAATGACAAGATTCCCCTCCCTGTGTCTGCTCAGCAATCAGCAAGATTTTCTGGGATAAGCTGTTGCAGCACATACTACTCCACTATCACTGGTCCGGAGCAGTTCCCTGCCTCCAGAACTTGACTTGGGGAATAATGTTTAATTAAACACCCAAAGGAGATGGGAGCCCCCGTATTAATCAGACGTGGCACGTTGCTTTGGCAAGATCTAGGTCAGCTCTCTGCTCGTGTGAGCCTGGTAGGGTTTCTTTGGGTTGGCTTCCATGATAAAACCGCTCGTGATAACGCTGAGGCTGCTCCTGCTTTTTTTGGAGAGCAGCCCATGGCAGAGGCAGGCTCTCCCTGGCCCTCTCAGCTCTGAGCTCATCCCTTTGTGCCCAGGGAACCTCCTGGCCGGCGGCTCGGGCAGCTTTGCAGGGGAAATAAATTGCCATATGGGCTCGGCAGGCGCTTGGTGCCTCGTTATCCTGCGCAGCCCACTGGGGATGCCAGATGAATAAATCATGGCGGGACAGGAAGCAGAGGGGTGGCCTCGTTAATTGTCGGCTGGAGGAGCGCTAATTAATGCCTGCAGCTCCACAGCTCTGCTCGGTGGCAGGGACGTGGAGCTGGAGCCCTTCTTGCTCCTGGTGGTGGGGTGTGTCCCCCCAGCTGCCCTCAGCTGCTCCATCCAGCAGGGCTCAAACACAAAACCCTGTATTTCTGTCCCTGACGCAGTGCTGCCATCCCAATGTGGTTCAGCAGGATGTTTCCCCAGGCTGGAAGGGACCTGTCTTTGCATTTCTCAGCTCCTGGGTGATCTGGTTTGTAATTTCATCCCGCTTTGTGGTGGTTTTCTGGGAAGTCTCTGGTCCTGGGGAGGACACTGGGCTCTGGCCCTTGGGCTTTGCAGGCCACATGTCCCACTGAGAACCAGCAACTCCCTGTCTCTGCCAGGCCCTTTGTGGGAAGCTGGGGAGCACCAAGGGGCTTGATCTGCTCCTTGCCTAGACTTCTGTGCCTTGGTACCCCATCAACCTGCAAAATCCACATGCCAGGGGTTCCTGGTTTAGCATCAAACATCAGGAGAAGAGAGACTTTCAAAAAGGGCATGCAGTGGCAGGATGAGGGAGAATGACTTTGAACTGAAAGTTTAATGTTTAATGTTAATGTTTAATGTTAAGAATTCTCCCCTGTGAGGGTGGGGAAGCTCTGGCACAGGTTGCCCAGAGAAGCTGTGGCTGCCCCATCCCTGGAACTGTTCAAGGCCAGGTTGGATGGGGCTTGGAGTAACCTGGTCAAGTAGAAGGTGGCCCTGCCTATGGCAGGGAGGCTGAAACAAGGTGATCTTTAAGGTTCCTTCCAATCCAAACCATTCTATCCTTCTGGGACAAAGCATCAGTGTTCTCCAAAAAGCTTTGCTGAGGCCCAGGTAGGTGTGCAGAGCTAGTAACTCCAGTGCCATAGATGTTTTCTGGCAATAGATGGATACCCTGTGGGCCAGAAAAAGCAAATTAATTTCCTTATGTGTAATTTTATTAGTAATAATGCAATTTCCCTGTGATTTCATTTTCAGTAGGGCTCATCTCACATGCCTTGGATCACCCTGGGGGCTTTCACTGGGACAGCCAGGCTCTGGTTAGCAGTGGTGGGGGGGGTATTCTCCCACAGCTCCAGCACTGTGGCAGGCATTAAATGGGACTTGGGAACCATGGAAAATGTCTGAGTAACTGCAGGCTGTGGCTGGGCACAGCAAAAGATGCTGCATGGGCCTCTTTTTTTTTTTTTTTTTTTGTGCTTACCAGTGTTGGCAGGTCTAACCTTCACTAAACCTCTACCTCTGCTGCCTTTTGCCAGTGAAACAATTCCACAAGCAGCATAAGAATAGGAAGGGTAAAAGGATCTTTTCTCTGTTTTTGGGGTTTTAAAAATGTTTAAAATTTTTTTTCTTGTTTTTTTTTAAAAGTTTTTTTTAGTGGTTTTTTTTTGTTTTGTTTTTGTTTGTTTGTTTGTTTTTGGTTTTGTTTTTTTTTCCCCCAAGAGGAAACTAAGGCAGAGAACAGAAAACATAGAGTTCCTGTGGGGCAGTGGCTCTGGGGTCGGATTAACTTTATGGTGAAAAATTAATGTACCAGCCCACCTTGTTCTTGTCTGAGGGACTTCTGCCCAGGGCAGACACTAAATCCTGTTTTTCCAGAGTCCCATCCTGCTGCCTTGCCCTCCATCCACACGTTGGGGTCAGGGGTAGAGACATCTGCAGTGCTCCAAGGTTGAATCATTCTGTCTTTGCTCTGGATGCATCCTTTGGATAATGTCGAGCTTAGAGACAGCTTAAAAGAAAAGCTCCTCATCAAAATAAACAAATAGGGAACCTCCTGTGGCTTCTCCAGGAGGAGCAACTGCTTCCTTAGCTGATGGTAAGGACAGGCAGAGCCACACAGGGAGCACATCCCAGATGAACTTCAGGCTGAATTTGAATCACACAGGACCCAAGCCTGCTTTGCATGGCCAAAACCCACATGGTATGCATGGGAATTTGTTAAGCTCAGCTTGTGCAATTCGGGGAATGCAAGCTGTGCCCTCGTTTTGGGATGATGTTTACAGCCAGGATGCATGGAAAAGCATGATTCCAGGCAGGTGTTGGGCAGGGAATGGAGGAGACTGGGGGGCACAATGTGAAGGTAGAATGCTGTAATTTGAGTGCCTGAGTGATGGGTGGAGGGTCTGAGTGTAATGTAGGGATAATGTGGATAAGGATAAAAGTGATGTCCTGCCTTGGAGCATCTTAATTCATGTCTCTGGCACTGTGAATTTGCGAGGTCTCCTTTCTTGGGAGCCCAGGGAGCTCCCAGGAGAAGGATTCCTTGCAAGCTCCCGGTGCAGGGAGCTCTGTGCTGCTGCCTGCCCCAGCCGAGGGGAGCCCCTGGGGCTGGGGCGCTGGGTTGGATGGGAGGCAGGGAGAGAACAGAACAGGCTGCAAAAGCACAGGGTGCTGCTCACAGATCTCTTTTACAACTTGGCAGCCTCTGCCTGGTTATGTGCACACTGCATCCCAGATTACAAATGAAGCCGAGTTGTTTTTTTTTTTTCCTTACATATTTTTTTAATTTTTTTTTTTTTTTTTACTGGTGCTGAATGAGACAAAGGGCCTTTTTGGTGTGTGCTGCCAGTTCCATCGCTGCCTCCCAGCATATTCCTCAGCACCATCTGGGTCTGTCTTTCTCCACCACGGGCTTCTCTTCAGACTGCTGTTGCCATGACCCCAGGGCTTTGGGAGGGCTGGGAAATAGGGTTGGGGCAGCTCAGGCAGCTGGCAGGAGCTCTGCAGGTCAAAGCCCTGAGATCCCAGTGGCAGCTGATGCTGGGAATTATGTACCTGGGAGGATCCTTCCTGTAGATCCAGCCGTGCCCCCAAGTCTTCTACAACTCCCTGCCAAGCAATTAACTTCCCTGAGCATAATGAGTGTCTGTTAACTCTGCCTGCTTGTGTTTTACCCTGCATGAGGAGCAATGCAGGCAGTGAAAAGGACTCTGGATGTGCTAAACCTGGCAATGGGTGCACTGAAATATGGCTTTTGTCAAGGCACCTTGCCTTGAGCAGCAGAAAAACATCTCTCCAAAAGGTATCTGCCCTGAACCTCCCCGTGCTCTCCCTGCTTCCCTTTAGTGCCGATCAAGGTTTGCATCCTGGGGAGGAGCTTGTTTTTTGACCTGGCATGAACTCGAGTTCCACTGAATACCCTGGCAACAGCATGGAAATAGCAGCATCCTTCACCGAATTTCCTCAAAGCCTGGGTTTCTGGCACACCCTGCAGGAATTCCCTGAGCTAATTCCAGTGACTGCAGAGCCTCCCAAGGGCTGGGCACTCGGGGACAGTCCGAGCTCTCCTGCATGGCTGAGCCCGTGCAGGCTCAGGTGTGGTTCCAGGAGTTCCTCAGGAGCTGGGCATGGAAGGACAGGGTGGTTCCAGGAGCTGCTGCCTTGTGTTCTGCCACTGCATCCTGGCAGCTCCTGCTTCCCTCACTGCAGTCTCAGCTGCAGGTGTTGGGAATCTTGGTTAGCACGTCTTGGAGCAGTGTTCAAGCCATGGTCTGTGCTTTCCAGGAACCAGCCTTTGGAAAGAGCTTCCCCCTTAGCCTGGGGCTGGCCGTGGCTCCAAAACAGAATTATTGCGAGGCAGTGAAGTGGCAAAGAACCTCAAGCAGGGTCACCTAGGGCAGGCTCCACAGTCCTCCAAGTTCCTCCCAGTAGCATGTCCAGGTGGCTTTTGAGTATCTCCAGATATGGAGAGGCCACAACCTCTCTGGGTAGCTTGTCCCAAATGTTCAGTTCCCTTCACAGTGAAAAAGTTGATTCCTCTGTAGAGGCAGAATTCGGTTTATTGCAGTTTGTGCCTGTTGCCTCTAGTCCAGTCTCTGGGTGCTACAGAGAGGAGCTCTGCCTGTTCCTCCACTGTTCTGTGCATTGGTCACATGCTGTGATGTGATCCACTGATCACAGCCCCGGCTCTCCCAGCTCCTCTCCTTCAGTCACCTCGGCTGAGGTTGCCCCATGTCTCCTGTCCTGTGGGGCACAGCACTCTGGATGTGTCACCAGGGCTGAATGAAGGGGACAGGCCACCTCCTCGAGCCACTGGCTTTGCCTAACGCACCCCAGGGGGCGGCTGGCACACTTTTTTCCGGAGCACAGTGCTGGTGGCCCCCAGGTCCCTTGGGGCTCTCCCTGCCCAGCCCCTTCCCAGCCTGGGTTTGTTCTTCCCCCAGAGCAGGGCTTGGTGTTTCCCGTGGAGCTGCTCTCCCTGCTGCTCCTCTGCTGTTCCTCCAGGCTGCTGAAGTCCCTCTGGATGGCAGCACAGCCCTCTGCTTCAGCATCCCTGGATTTTAGCATCTCCCTGCACTGGTGGAGCAGGATTTGGTGCAGCCTGCAGGCACCGAAACTTCTGATATTTCCTGCTCGTTTGCACCCTTGTCCTTTCCCTCCCCTGGCATAACTCAACCTCTTCCCCTCTCCCAGGCAGTCCCTAGCTGTCCCTGTGTGGTTCTGGTGGGAGGCTGGCTGCTGCCTGGGAAGCGTTTGTGACAGAGGCCTTTTCCAGCCTCTCCAGTTTGTAGGGTTAATGTTATTTCCTACTCTCAATTTCTTAGGTGTAGTACCTGCCCTGCCCCTCCCACCCTCACACACTGTTTGTATTTCAGGGATGACAAAGGTTAATTCAGGGACCTCAGGAGATACCTAGTTTGATCAGATAATCACTTATTTTTCATTTAGCTCAACATTTTCCATTTTAAAATATAGAGGATGTCTGACTGCGCACTCCCAAAATGGCATTTTTTCAGCTGAGGGTGTTGAGGCCCTGGCACAGGTTGCTCAGAGCAGTTGTGGATGTCCCATCCCTGAAGTTGTCCAAAGCCAGCCTTGGAGCAATGTGGTCTGATGGAAGGTGTCCCTGTCCATGGCAGGGGGGTGGAACGAGATGCTCTTTGAGGCTCCTTGCAGCACAAACCATCCCATGATTCTGCAAAATTTCAGGAAGGTCCCTGACGTTGTACTAAAGCATTTTCAAATGTTCTGGTGCTCATCCCAGCCGTGGGGAAGGAGGTCAGTGGGGCACTGTCCTTCCCAAAACCCACCTGACAGAGCTGGGGCTGTCCCGACTTCCCTGGATGATGCCAGCCGGTTTGTTTGGTGGGAAGGAGCTTTCCTGCCAGCTTGGAGCACACCACCACGGTGGATGATGCTGGGATGAAACCTGCATCCTCCCCACGAGCTCTGCTACAAATCCCAGCTCCTTTACTTGTCATCAGAGGAGTTGTTTTTCCCCCCACCCCTCCACCACTTGTGAGACAGTACCTGATACGCCGTAATTGCCTTTTCCATGCATTTTCTTGGGCGGAATTAAACCTAAAAATTTTTCAATGGGCTTTTTCCCATTGAGGAATCTGGGAGCTGTGCTCAGCCTTGGCTGCTGAGGGTGTTTGCCTTCACAGAGGCTGCTGAGCTGCCTGTCACTGCAGCAAGGGGGACGTTTTTCACACCTCCCAGCACTGAGGAGCTCTCAGAGAGAGGTTTTGCTCTTTGGCCTCTTCTCTTTCACAGGTTTGGGAGAGGGAAGCAGCATCTCCTTCCTGGCTGTGTGCCAGGGATGGGGCTTCTCTGGCTGTCTTGAGCATCAGCTGCTCAGTGCAAGTTCAGACCTGCTGGAAGAAAATTTTCAACAGCTCCATCTTCTCCTGTCGCTGGTCCTGACAAGGCAGTTTTGTCAAAGCCACCCCTGTTTGCTATCAAGGTTGCTTTGGAGAAAGCTGGTTAGGTTGGAGAGGGAGTTGGTGGGTTTCTGGCCCAGCTTTCTTTTTATTGCAGGGAGGATTTGTAGCCCCAAAGCAGGAAGGAGACTCCTCTGTCATCCCACCCCCTGGCAGTGGGTGTCTTGCTGTGTTTATCCAACTCGAGCCTTGCAGGGCAGGCAGAGGATGTGAGGAAGCACTGGATGGTCCTCAGGTATGGACCTGCCTCTTGGAAGGGTGAAGAGGAGGTCTAAGGGAGAAGAAAATCTCCTTCTTGCTTTGGCTGGAGCTAACACTGCTGTGCCAGAGGGGTCATGAGGATACTGGGGGTTCTCTCTTGCTTTGGGTAGTGAAGTGGTTGAAAAGATGCTTTTAGAAATCCCTCTCCAGCCCTTTGACAGGCTAGAAGTGAGACTTTGCTGTTGGCTGTCTATGGATGGCTCTGGGGATGTATTTGTTCCTACACACATGTAAAGTTTGGCAGCTTGGTGTCTGGCTCTTGCAGGGCTTTGGTGGCAAGAAGGGGAACATCCCCCCAGGTCTCTGCCCTGTCCCTTCCTCATCTCTTTGCTCTCCCTTTATCCATGCTGCTCAGTCCCAGTGTTTTGAGCAGGGCCATTCTCAAATATCCCTATTTTTCCCCCACTGGGTCTTCTCCAGTGGATCTCTCTGGAAGTGCCTTGCCCAAAGCTGGACCTGTCTGAGTTTGGAGGAGGATGCAGAGGTGTGATCTCACCTCCTGCCAGCTCACTTAGTGTCAGGCTGGGATGCTCTACAGCTTTTGGCTGAGGGGAGAGGTTGTGTAGAGGGATTTGGGGATTGGAAGCAGGGATGGAAATTTGCTTTAATGTGATGGCAAAGCCAGGGAGGGTGGATAGCTGTTCCCTGAGAGGTGGGATTGCTGCATGCCTGCCCAGAGCAGCCAGGATGTGACTGCAAATGCTAATTAGAGCCCAGACTGGCAAAGCTAAATAAAGCAGCAGGGCACTCCAGGCAGTTTATTAATGGGTGGTTATTCCAGGGCCCTTCAGCTGAGCCACAAAAGCATTCTGGCTGAAGGCAGAGTTAGCCTGAGGAGCTCTGAATTGCCAGGACTGGGGTGTTTAGGTGGGAAAGGGGAGAGCAGGCAGTGTCAGGCTGGGGAAGCATCCCTGCAGCCAGCACTGCAAAGCAATGCTATCCCTTTTCTTGGTGATTTGGGGGTGATGGGGTCTCACCTGCCTCTGCTTGAGGTGTCAGCAAACCCCCTGTGCTCGTTTGGGTGCTGTCATGCAGCCACAAAGCTGGCTTTTGGTTTTGGTTGGGTGTTTTTGGGGAGTACAAAGTCCTGAGCAGCCTGTGGGGGTGGGTTAGTGCAAGCACTGAGCTTCACAGTGACAGAGTGAGACTGAGCACCAAAATCAGCTCCTGTGAGTTTTGTGGGGCTGGATGCACATCCCTACTGTGTCCCCATAAGTGCCCAGGAACTGAGATTCCTCAGCTGCCCTTTAAGCTCCTCCCAGCCTGCCATCATCCAAAGGCCTGAGCAGCCTGGTCTAGTTGAAGATGCCCCTTCTCACAGCAGGGGAATTGGACTAGATGGCCTTTAAAGGTCCCTCCCAACCCAATCCATTCTGTGATTCCACGATTTTGTTGATAAATCCACCTTTAATTCAAGATGTGACAACGTTCTGCTTTATCAGTGGCTCTGATGCATGAGCTGCCCAGTCATGTGGGGCCACATCTCCCTTAAGTGGGTTTAATCTTCATTTATAAGATGTATTTTAAAACAAGCTTTAGTTTTTCAAAGTAATGTAAGACTTTTTAGCTTCTAACAGTGAAGTTTTTTAAGGTGTTTGGTTTTTTAGCTTAAGAAAATATCAAAACTATGCTAAATTATTAAACTTAAAAATTTACAAATACACGTTAAACCCACTAAAATATATATATAAAAAATTTAAAAAAATTAAAAAATTGTCATGACATCTAAGACACCATTAGTGCACTTCCCCTTTGCTAGCACAGAAAGATGTCACCACAGATCTGCTTCTTCTGTATCTCCATCACCTGCAGAAGCTTGTGTGGGGGAGCTACAGCCACCCAAACCTCCTTTTGCAGAGAATTATTCCCTTATCCCAGCAAAAGAGAGTTTTACAAGATTGTTTTCCTGTTGATTTTGAAGATGCCAAGGCTGGCTGCTGCACTCGTGGGTCCTGGTAATTAAAGCAGCAGTGTCTGTGAATGTGGGGGTGTTCCACCACAGCAGCGTGCAGATAATTCCACTTCCAGCCTCATACATCCCATGGCTGCTGCAGCCAGGGCAGGGTGAGGAAGTGCTGGCAGTGGCTGAAATCTGGAGGCAGAATTTGCAGCCTGGTGTGAGATTTGCTGGCTCTCACTTCTCCTCCAGCTCTCTGATCCCTCAGTGGATAAATGCCAGTGCTGACCCTGCAAATTCCACCTCTGGGTTGGCGCTGGGAACGTGTCCTGGTGGTTGTGAGGATGATGGTGCCCATCTCTGCCAGTGGTTGTTGGAAAAAAGTGGAAGCAGATGGCAGAGAGGAAACACTTTCCCCAGCTTGGGTGAGAGCTGCCTTGCTGTGAGGTGGTGCAGAGCCTCTGCAGGGCTTTGTTGGCACAAGAAATGCCTCCAGGGCTGCCCTGGCCTGTGCCACAGCTGCCAGCATCTGCACAGATGAGCATCAGGCAGAGGCTGGTGTGGTGCCCTCCTCCAGAGATGCCATCCTGGGTGAACTGTTCCTGCCCAGGGATTCTGTCTCTGCTGCTGCAGAGGTGCTTGGCTCAGCAGGACTTCTCCTTTGCAAGTGGGGAGAGCATCCTCCTTCTAATCCAGCAGGTAATGAAACTGTTCCTGGAAAAAAACTTGCATTCCTGCATGGTTATAAACACGCTTCTGAGTCACAGCTACTCAGTCCCAATTTGAAATTTGGCCAGAGTGCACTGTAGATGATTCTCATTTGATCCTCTTTTTTTATTATTAATTTTTTTTTCGTCTCAGCATAGCCATATTTAAAAAATAAATCAGGATGCCAAAAGCCACTTTCTAAGATGAGTGCAGTCCCTCACATCTCCTGGGAATATCAGTCATGGAAAGGAAGCCTGTCCTCCCTCTCCAGACCCTGCATTAGAGTCATAGAATGGTCTAGCTTTAAAGGCACCTTGAGGATCATTTGCTCCAACCCCTCTGCTGTGGGCAGCGGCACCTTCCACCAGACCAGGTTATTCCAAACTCCATCCAACCTGCTTTGAACATTTCCAAGGATTGGGCAGCCACAGCTTCTCTGGACAACCTGTCCCAGTGTCTCCCATCCTCATAGTCAAGAATTTATTCCTAATATCCCATTTCACCTTGCCCTCTGTCAGCTTGAAACCATTTCCCCTTGTCCTGTCACTCCAAACCCTTATCCAAAGCTCCTCTCCAGCTCTCTTGAGTCCCTTTAGGCACTGGAAGGGGCTCTAAACTCTCCTTGGAACCTTCTCTTCTCCAGGCTGAACAACCCCAACGCTGAACCTCTCCTCAGGGACTTGTTCCCTGCCTGCTGCTCCCTCCAAGCTGAGGAGCAGCTCTGGCTTTCTGAGCAACCTGGGGCTTGGCAGAGGGTGTTTTAAACGCTGTTTCCCAGTTTTGGTGGGTTTTTTGTTGTTCTTTTTTTTTTTTTTTTTGGTGGCTGCACCCAGCAATGCACGGATTGGAGATTTCGGGGTGCCTGAGGCAGAGGGATGCGGGAACGGCGCGGGGGGTTTGTGTGTGGTCCGAGCATCCCTTGGGAAGGGGTCAGCCGGGGGGAGCCCGGGGCTGTCCGAGGCTGGGGGCGCAGGGAGGGGACAGCTGCCACTAGATGGCAATGCCGGAGCGGCGGAGGCTGCGGGGATGTGACACGGGGGCTCGGAGGGGACAGCCCCGCGTCTGCCGTGATGTCCTGCCCTGCAGGGGTGGCGGCGTGTCTGGGAGAGGCGGGGGAAAAGCAAGGAGGCGGCTTGGATGGCAATATTGGTGCCGCAATCGTGGAACCGTGGAATCATTTCGGTTGGAAAAGGCCTTTAAAGTCATCGAGGCCAACCATTAACCCAGCACTGCCGGGGCCACCACTCATCCGTGTCCCCAGGTGCCACATCTGCACGTCTTCCAAACTGCTCCAGGATGGCTCCAGCTCTTCCCTGGGCTGCCTGTTCCAGCGCTTGGCAACGCTTTTGGAGAAAGCACCTTTGCTAATATCCAGGCTGAGCATGCCCCGGTGTGACTTTAATATCCAGGCTGAGCATCCCCCGGTGTGACTTGAAGCTGTTTCCTCTTGTCCTGTCCCTTGTTGCCTAACAGAAGAGATCAACCCTCACCTTGATACAGCCTCCTTTCAGGAGCAATAAGGTCTCCTCCAGGCCTCCTTTTCTCCAGGCTGAGCTCCCCTCAGCTCCCTCAGCTGCTCCTTCTCAGAGCTGTGCTCGAGACTGGAGGAGTGTTAGCCTGTCTCAGTAAAACCAGGCGTATCCCGAATGCCTTCCTGTCCTGGCACCCGCTGTTCCCTGTCTTCTCGAATTTCCTCCATTGACAAAAACCCAAACAGCCCCACATGGCTGGCTCTGAATCCCTGTGCCACGTTGAATCATGTGGGCATCAGCCACACTTCTCCCTGACTCACAGATCCCAGCGTGCTGGGTGAGGGTCAAGATGAGAATGGCAATAAACATCCTGGGAAACAGAGGCTGCATCTCTTGGCATAGCCAGAGACTTTTTTTATTTCCTTTTGGCTCTCAATCTTCTCTTAAGGAGCTGCTTTCTCATAAATATCCCATCCTTTAGCACTGTCTGAGCTGCTCCCAGCGGGGTCATCCTGCGCTCTGCTCTCTCTGCAGCAGCAAATGTAGAGTAGAGATGAGAGCCAGCTCTGGGCTCAGGGGACAGCCCTGTGCCCCAGCAGAAGTGTCCAGGTAAGGGGGGCACCCTTCCTCTAAGGGAATGGAGGAGGAAGGCTGCCTTCCTCTCCCCCAGCCCCTTGCTCTGAGCCAGGCAGGGGATGCAGGGGCAGTGCTGGGTGCAGCCTTCCCCATCCTCCTCGGGCTCTGGGTACCACACAGAGCCTGAACATTTCGGCTGGGTGGGGCCTTGCCGTGCAGGCAAGGATGGGAGAGGGCTGGGGGGAGCAGGAGCTCTGCAAGGCGGAGGATCTGCTCCTGGCAATCGGCCCAGCCTCGGGCTTAATTAACACCGGCTTAAGGGGCTGAAAGGTGGGAAGAGCAGCATCGCTGCCGAAGCTGCGTTGGTGGTGGGGAGGAGGAGGTGGGGGAGCTACAAATAATAATTGATTCGTTTAGGGCAGTGTCTTGCCTGGACTGAATCGAAGGGACTGTAATTAGTTGGTAGCTGCTGTGGCCACCTCCTTGCCTGTTGATCATAGAATGAAAAGCCAGGGTCATTCTGGCTGGCTGGTGGCCTGGGAAGTGTTTTGGGAGGGGTCTGAGTACCTCTACTCCACTCTGTGCTGCAGGGTGGTGGTGAGGTAGCTGGGGACTGGCTGAAAACGCCCCAGATAGCCCACTTTTGTTATAAAGATTATTGGAAGGAGAGAGTTAAGAAGGGAAGCAGAAGCTGGGTGTCACGGAGAGCTGGTGGGCTCGCAGTGCCTGGCTGAGTTTGGGCAATGATCCCACAAACCTTTTTGCAAAAGCTCCTCTGTTACCTGGCTGAGGATTATCTGGTCCTTCCTCTTTCTCACCCAGCCACCCAAGGGCTCCTGGCAGTGCACCCATGAGAGTGTGGGCCAGAAAATGAGCCCTGTGGCTCTTCAGCCACTGTAGTGCCTGCAAAGTGGGTAAGTCCCTGGTCAGGTGTTGCCAGGCTGCACAGAGGGAGAAGTGCTGGCCCAAATGAGTTAATGATTTATGTGATTAAGAGCTAGATTTACTTATTTATGTATGTATTTATTTATTTATTTTATTTTAATGCCTCAAGCAGTCCTGGCTGCCCCACAGCAGGTTTGAGGGACAGGGCAGCAGCCATGGTGTTTGCAGGGCTGGTTGTTGGTGGGGTGGACGAGGGAAGAGCATGAGAGGGACATGATGTCTTGTGCTGCTGGCTGGAGCCATGGGTGGTCTGCTTGTGGGAAATGCAGGTAGTGAGTGCCACAGGCCCTGGGGAGCTCTGTGGCCTCGGGGTTCAGCAGGAGGGGTGGGGGACCCTGCGTGTGAACAGCTCACAGGGTGTGCTGTGTGCTGTGTGCTGTGCCCTGCCCTGCCCTGCCCTGCCTGGTGGGTACACAGGACCTGGGGACACCCCTGGGGGTCTGGGGTACCCTGTGTGTGCCAGGAGGGCAGGGTGGGTGGGCAGGCAGCCCCCCAACCAGGGCACAGCCCAGCCCAGGGGACCCTGGGCATCCCTGGGTGACCTTGGCACACGCGTGGCTGCAGCATCAGCAGTGTCCCCAGCCCCCTGCCCTGACTGGGGTGTCTGCGGCGGGGGGCAGAGGGGTCAGAGACATCCCCCCCACCTCCACGGCAGCTCCTGCAGGGACACATCCAGCCAGGGTTTTTTACACCTCTTGGATGAGCCGCTGTTTCGCCCAGACAACATCGTGTGTCAGAAGGAAAATACGAGGTGTGGAGGCTCATCTGTATGCGAGTGAGCAGGAGGGCGCTCCCCGGGCACCGCCGGCACCGGGCGGCTCCGGCGGGGAGCCGGGAGCCTCCAAGTGTCCCAGGGATGGGGGCAGGATGATGCGTGTGGCCAGAGAGAGATGCTCCGTGCGGGCTGAGGTGGGGTGGGGGAGACGCAGTGAGGGGAGCCCCCCCTTTGCTCCCCAATTTAGCCACTCACCTAGGAGCACCCGTGTGCTGGAAAGCCCTCTGCAGCCAGGGCGGGGGGTGTGTGCACTTCTGGCAGGGTGGGGGCTCCCCCATCGCCTTTGTTCCCTTCAGACCCACCCCTCGCCTCTGATTTTCCTTTGCGGCAGCTCCCGTGCTTGCCAAAAGAACGCGCTGGATGGAGCGAGGGAGCGAGCCGGGCGTGTTGCGCGTGTGTGCGCGCTTGTGCGCGCCTGTGTTGCCACTGACTTCATTAAAGCGAGCTGTCCCCGAGCTGCAGAGGCGCGGCAGCCTTTAATTCGGTGGCCCGGCTCCTGCGGGAAGCCTTGCGCGCTCCTGCCCCGGCAGCCAAGGGCTGGGCATCCCTGCAGGTGCCCGCCCGGGGCTCAGCCCTCCGGCCCGGCCCCAGCCAGCCGGCAGACGGGCGGCCGCGCTCCCGCAGGATGCTGAAGATGGAGTCGGGAGGAAGGAGTTGGGCACTTGGCTCCAACTAGGCTGGACCGCGCTGCAACCTGTTCCCCCGGCCGCGGCTGCTGCGCTGGGTGCTGTTCCGAATCGTGCCTTCCTTCCTCTGCCGGGGGGTGGCTGCAAGGGCTCGGATCCCTGCCCTTGCCGTGCCTGCTCTCTGCTCGCCTTGCGGCAGGGCTGGGGGGTTCGAAGGGGCTGGTTTGGGCTGGCGGGCACAGCGGTGGGGAGGATGTGGCTGGGTTTAACCCCTCGCTTCGGGGGGAAGGCGCTTAGGGGCTGAGCGGCCGCGGCCCCCGCTGGGCACGGAGGAGGAGGAGGAGGAGGAGGGCTCGCTGCCCGCCCCGCTGCCCGGTGGCCGTGCTGGGGGGGCCGGGGGCTCGGCTGCCCCCCGTGCCGTGCCGTGCCGTGCCGGAGCTGCTGAGCCCCTGCCGCACGCTCCTCCACGCGGGTCCCTGCTTCCCCGGAGGGATGGAGGAGAGACGGGGCTGAGCATCACCCGGAGAGGAGGAGGGGGCTGTGGTTGGGACTGCGCCCCGCAACCCCCTCCCTCTTCTCTCCCACCCCCCTCCCCCCCGCCGCCTCGGTGCTGCTGCTTTGGCTCACCTGTGTGTTTTCTTCCAGGATGGCTCGCTTTGGGGAGGCAGTGGCCGGCAGGCTGGGCTCTGGAGATGGGGGCTCCGACCAGAACCGGAGCCGGCAAGGAGCTCCTGCCCCTGCGGGAGGGAGCCCGGGAGCCTTCAAGCAAACCAAAGCGCAGAGAGCCCGGACTATGGCTCTGTACAACCCCATCCCCGTCCGGCAGAACTGCTTCACCGTCAACAGATCGCTCTTCCTCTTTGGGGAAGAGAACATAGTCAGGAAATATGCCAAGAAGCTCATCGACTGGCCATATCCTTTCTGCAGCCCCTGCCAGCCCCGACCTGCGCTGCCCGGATTTGCCTCGGTGGCCGCCCAGGACACGTGCGTGTGGCACTCTCGGGCAGGTAAGGTGTGCGGAGAGGGGTGCCCCGGCCCCCGGGGATGCTCTCCTCGCCCTGTTGCTGCTTCTCCTTCTGCAGGCTCCCCGCCTGCTCCTGACAGGAGCTGAGCCCTTTCTCCCCCCCGGGAGCCCCCCAGCCCCTCTGAGGCTGGATTTCTTAGTCCCCCCGTGCTAATAGGGACGGGTGCTCTGATCCCTGCGCGCCTTGGGATGCTCTGTGTGTGCGCCTGGGGAGGTGGGGGGTAGTGGCCTTTTCTCTGTGCCTCGATGTCTTGTGGAGTTTTGTCACCGCACCCCACCCGGACCCACCCGGGAGCCCACGAATCTCCAGTCCCTGCTGGGTGGTGGCTCTGTCCCTCCTGTGTGTGCCCTCTTTGCTGCAGATCACGCCTGCCAGGGGCACAGCCGTCCTCACCCTGCAGCCCCCGGCTCCCCACGGTGGCTCTGGGAACCGACTGCTCCCTTCCTGCGGCAGAGGGAAGGATGTTGGAAACCTCTGGCTGTGCCCCATGGCCCTTTTTGGCAGGGGGAGCCCTGATTTTATCCCAGGGACCCCTCTCCTAGTGCAGGGTGGAGGGTGCAGATCTCTCCCACTCCTTCCCCTGTTCCTCCATCCTTTCATACCTCCCCACGCACCTCTCTCTCCTCCCACCCTGCCTGTGGGTGCCCCTGGGCGCCTTGGCGGCTGCCCAGCACCACAGCTCTCAGCCCCAGACCAACCTGGGCTCCATGCCTGCTGCCCCCCGAGACACCTCCTGGGCTCTGTCCCCACGGAGGGGCTGAGCCTGAGAACTCCAGCGTGGCCGTGCTTTGGCTGTAGGAGCCTCCCCATGCCGTGCTCTGCAGCAGCGATTCCATGCGGTTCCCGCTG
>JANRGV010000120.1:27756771-27782272 GCA_024734035.1 Alethe castanea | reverse complement strand
GCGTGTCAGAATACAGATAAAATCTGTTGCATGAAGGGCCGCTTTCTCTCCCTGCAACTTGTTGGTGGAGTTCCTGGCTCCTCTGGTGGGCATGGGAGAGCTTTCCCTGGTGCCAGGCAGCAGTGCCTTGGTTTGGTGCAACAGGTACCTCGGGGGAAAGCCTCTGGTGAGGGTCACCTGCCTGCAGAGCATCACAGGGGAATTGTCCCTTTGCAGCTCCCACACGTCAGGTCAAGCCTCTGCCAAGCAGGAACCGGTCCTGCCTGGGGAGCTGTGACATCTCCAGGCTTGAGGGGGTGACCTGGGCTGGAGGGGCTGAATTCCCCGTGGCATCCCTGAATCTGCCCCTCCTGGCAGTGCCCACGGGCTGGGTGGCTGCAGGGCCGCTGGTGCGGCGGCGAGCTGGGCTCAGCGCGGAGCCCTGCAGGGCAGCGGCCAGGCCGGCTGCCTGCTTTTCCAGAATATGCCAAATTATCTGTGTGCTTTCCCAGTGCGGTGTGGGAGGGCTCTAGCCCCTCCAGCTTTTGTTGGGAGCTAGAAAGAGCTGGGGTGCTGCCACTGGCCTGGCACTCCCAGCGTGGGCTGGGGTCCCGTGCCGGAGTGATGTCTCATCTCCAGGCAGCCGCTGTCTCCTAGAGACTGGAGCTCCACCACCACATGAGCACAACTCCCCAGCATTATTCTCCCCTGGAATTTGCAATGCATGAGGGAGATGGGCTCATTTTGTGGCTTTTTTTTCCAGAAGTAAGTGACATATTCCCGTGTGAGTGCTGGGAACGGGCGTGCTCCAGGCGCGGGAGCTCGGTGTTCCTGCCTATCCCCCACCCTGCTGCCATCTCTTTCCAAGAAAAACGCATCCACCCTAGATGTTTCTCTGCAGCACTGGAGTTTTGAGGGCTTGGGAACAGGCAAGGCCTTTTGGTGATAAGTTTGGTTAGGTTGGCCAGGCTAGTTGTTCCCATCCTTGTAGTTGTAGCCTGGCACAGGCAGCTGGTGCCTTTTGGTAGGGCCAGGAAAACCATGTGAGCACCTCAGCTGCCTGGCGTGGAGCCCATGGCATCGCTCCTGGGCGAGGGTATTTTGGGGAAGAGAGCACTGGATCTTGGCCACGGCCAGTAGGAGCTGCTGGCCTTGGGAGGGCGATGGGCCAGTGCTGGTGCTGTGGGTCAGGGCAGGCACAGCACCAGGGAAAGCCAAAGGGGTTGGAGAGGAGCACAGGGCGAAGTGGAGGCTCCTCTTCATCCAGCTCTGGTTGACTAGGTAATAGGGCTAAAAATATCTGGTGATTCAGGCCTGGATATCTGCTGGGTAGCTGTGTAATTATAACCAGCAGCCTCTGCAGTTTGGCTTCCCAGTGTAAATAGGGATGATGCATGGAGGAGAAGGAGGAGAAATACGAGCAACTGGGGCTGGGATGCAGCTCCATGGGAGGCAAATCTTTGCCGAGTTCCTCGCTGGAAAGCCCAGTGCGTTCCCTCCACTGGAGCTGCTCTTTTAAAACTGGTCCTGCCCAAACCACGAGGCAGCTGCTGTTTCGGCTGTAGGAACATCTCCTTCTCTTCTCCTTGGGAAACACAGCCTTGTCCTCCTGCCTGCTCTCTTCCTGCTGATGGCCAGGCCTTTCACCCTGATTTCATTTGTTTGGCTGCCTGGAAGGCTCCAATTCAGTTAGTACACGAGATGGGCTGCAGCTCATCTATATCTGCTCCGTTCCTCATCCACTTAATCACATTTGACCTGGATAAGATCCCTCTCCCGCCCCAGGAAGGCCAGATGACATTGTGTGGCTCTGGCTGTGTCCCCAAGGACAGCATCTGGCTGCAGGCTGTCCACTGCACCTATCCCCAGTGTGGCAGGGAAAGTGGATGGTCCATCAGAACCTTGCTGTTCCCTGTGGTGAGGGATTTCACCTATCTCGGCCCCTTTGGGGACCAAATCTGGTGTTGGGCTGGCCTAGAGCAGCTGGAGTGCCCAGAGCCCCAGGCACATCCCCATCCCAACAGCCAGGGGGATTTTGCTGCATGGGAAGCACACTGGTGAGTGCCTGAACTGTTCTGCTCACCAGGACTCTCAGTGTGACCTGATGCTGCGTGGGCAGTGTCCCTCGGGAGCCCTGGTGATGTCACACCCCACCTGGCCAAGCTCCTCCTGCACCTTGGCTTTTCCCTGGCCAGGATTCCGGCAGGTCTCGCCTTCCCAAGGGAAGAGCCTGCGCCATGTCGTTGCCATCCTTGGGAGCTCCATCCTCGCCCTCCCCAAGGGCATCTCCCCCTCCCCACCTCCTAGTCCTGTTTTCTGTGCCCTCCATTCATCAGATTTTAGAAGGGTTTTTTTGGGGAGGGGCGAGTAGGTGTAATGGCAGGTCCATCTTTTTGACAGCCGGGGAGAGCGAGGCTGCCTGTCAGATGGTGAATTTAAACAGAGGCAGCTGTTGTCATGGTGATGCCAAGTTGCATCCTGTTGCTGTGGCAACCAAAGTTAAAAAACTGATGTTAAGGCAGGAAAATCACATGATGTGGTCCTTTTTTGTTTAAGGAGAAAAAAAAAAATAGGAGGAGGAGAGGAGAGATGATTTGATTTCCAGGGTGAGGTGGGGGAGAAGAAGACGCTTCTCCATGGAGCTGTTTGCACGTGGCAGGCAGGCATCCCACATCCCACAGCCCTACGGGAGCGGCAGCAGTGTGGGCAGCTCTGCCCCGTTGGACTCCTGGCTGTCACTGCCTTTGCTGCAACCCCTGATGGAAACCAAACCGCTGAGTTCTGGAGCCATAAAAGCAGCTGTGGCTGCAGAGAGGGAGCGTGGTCTGCTGTGTCCATGCAGGGGGATTGAGGCAGGCTGGGTGCTCCAGGATGCAAGAATAATCCAAGCCCACATTCACTCTCCTGAGCCTCTGTGTAGCAGGCACACAGCAGCCTGTTCAGAGTGGGAGGATTTGGGGTCTGGATGTCACTTTCTTTTAATCCCCCTCGGCATGGATGGGCTGGGGGCACTGGGTGACAGGACACAGGGATAGAGACAGGGACCACAGCTCTGTGGATGATGGACTTATCAGTGGACAGAAATCCCTTGTGTCCTCAGAGACAAGCCAGGGAGGTACTGTGGGGATGGGGAATCCCAGAGTTGAATTAGGGCCACTCACAGGCTTTGCTCTACTTGGCACTTCTGTTTTTTCTTGGAAACCAAAAGCCTCACATGCTCACAGAGGTTGTGGACGGCCTGGAATTGTTCAAGGTCTGGTGGGATGGGGCTCTGAGCAACCTGGTCAAGTGGAATGTGTCCCTGCCCATGGCAGGGGCTTGGAACCAGATGGCCTTTAATGTCCCTTCTGACCCAAACCATTCCATGATTCTGTGAATACAGCCTTGGCGAGAAGGTGCTCTCTTTCCTGCTGGGGTGTGGAGCTGAGAGGAGCAGGGCTGGGGCATCCCAAGGGAGGATGCTGAGAATGTGGACCTTTCATGCCATGTCTGTGTGGGACAGGCAGCTGGGATTGGGACCAGCAAGATGAAGTCTGCAGGCATAGGAATTGAGCAGGGAAAGACCCTCAGAGCAGCAGGTCCCCAGGGAGGCATGAGGAGAGGTGGGAAATAGAGACATGACTTTCTAGGAGATGTCGGAATCTGGATGGTGCAGGCATGGACAGGATTTAAGTTGCTCCTGCTCTTTTGGTGGCACTGGAAGGAAGGATTCCCCAAGGACCATGTGGCCTCACTCCTCTGGCTCCTCTGCTCCTTCCCCACCTGCCTGCCCAGGAGTGGAGAGAGGGGACTGGGAAAGGGTGGGATGGAGGGGAGCTGTCCACAGCTCCCGTCCTTGCTGGCATCTGGGGAGGGATTTATCCTGTACCCAGCCTCCTGCAGAGATTGTGTCAATGTCCCATCAGCGCGAGAACCCATCTCCAGGCTCTGGAACTGGGCTCACTCCCTGTCTTGACCAGATGGGTGCTCTGGGTGGGCTGGTTTGTGCCTCTGGCTGGGGAGGAAGGTGAAGAGGAAGGTCACAGCTGGAAGATCTGCTGGTGGCTGAACAGGCCTGCCAAGGAGCTCCAGCTCCAGGCATGGGGTTAGCCCACAGTGCCTGCTCCAGGGGGATGCCCCCATGGCCTGGGGTCACTGTCCCCGCCCCAAAGGCACCGGGAGGGGAGCCTGGAGCTGCAGGTGTGGCATGCACAGGGATCGGCCGAGTTGCTAAGGAAACAAGTCAACGGTGCAGGGGAGAGAGCATTGAGTAAAGGAGATAAATCAATAAGAAAACCTATTTTTATCGGCTCCCTAATGATCCTCCAGGAGAAGCCAGACGGAAGAGGAGGAGGAGAAGGCTGGAGGGAGAGGGGCTCTCATTACTGGGCCTGGAGGGAGGCGAGGGCTACTCTGCATTTTGGGTGAGGTTGTGTAATTATTCTTCTGATTTAGGAAAAAAACAAAGCACTGATAGAGGATTGTCCAGTGGGCTCCAGCCCCGACTGGGAGGATGCTTGCTTGGCAGAAGTAAAGAGTGGGGATAAAATATCCCTCAGTTCAGCCAGATGTTCCTGCTGTCCCTTGGGAGGTTCTTTTTCTCTTGGTCCATCAAAACCTGGCACAGCTGGAGCTATGGGGGCTGGTTTCCACGGGGTTGATGTCTCACACAGCTCTGGATGTGATAACCCAGGCTCAACTCCTTGAGAATCTGGGCCAGTGGGGTTTGGGGAATCACTTTTGGCAGTGACCTCGTGCTTAGGTCGGCGCTTTGGGGAGCGATTGCCCTTTTAGGCTCGGCCTGGTTGGATGGGGCTCTGAGCACCCTGGCCTGGTGGGAGGCACCCCTATCCATGACAGGAGATGGTCTTTAAGGTCTCTTCCAGCTCAAACTGTTCCTTGATTCCATGATATCTGTTCACCCACCTGCTGGCGGTGGGGCAGGAGCGCGGTCCCGTGCAGGGGTGTGACAGATGTGCACCGTCCCCGTGCTTTGAGCCAGATGTTGGGGCCAGGTGGTCCTGACCCCCCCCGGCACAGCTGAGCAGGGCTCCCACGCTGCTGCAGCTGGGTTTTTCCCGCCCCGGTGTCTCTCCCACAGGAACAGCGGCTGGGCAGGGAGCGGTGCGGGATGCTGGACGGACAGACGGACAGACGGACTCTGCGCGCCGCTCCCACACTTCCCATCTAGGCAAATGTGCCTGGTGCCTGGGGAGCTGCTGCCCCGCCCCACTAACGCGCTGTTTGTCTCTTAAGCCGGTGCTAATTGCTCGCAGACTTTCAGGAAAATGACACGGAAAGATCCCAAATTGGCTGGTGGCGCGGGGCCAGCGCCGCGGCCGCTGGAGCCGGGGTGGGATGCAGGGAGGGGAACGTGGCCTCTGCCGGAGCCGTGCAGTGACATACTCGCTTGTGTCGAGCCCCAGAGGAAAACTCTTGGAGTCTGCCCCCCCTTCCCAAGCACGGGGAGCAGCTCCTGCTCCGTGCCTGGCTGGCAGCAAGGTCTGAGCCAGCAGCAGGGAGCTCTGCAGCCTCTCCCTTTGGGTTTGCCTCTAACTTAGCAACCATTAATTTCACTGAGTGGCCTTTTAAATGCCTTGGATGTATCTTTCCTGGCTCTTCTTCCTACCAGGTTAAATACATCCCAGCTCCCACGGGCTCTCCTTGGCTGCCTCTCCTGGCCATCTCTCCGGAGTCCTGTTTCTATGCCCATCCCTGCCTCTCCTGGCCATCTCTGGAGTCCTGTTTCTATGCCCATCCCTGCTCCTACCTTGCCAGCGTGCCCAGCGTCGCTGCTGCTGGGATCACTTCATGCTTTCCCGTTTTCCTGGGACACTGGGGTGTCTTCTCTTGCCTATGGGCTCTAGGCCACTGGTTGAAAGCATTTCACCGTAATTGGTGGCCAAAGGATGAGGTTGGAAAAGACAAAACCACCCCTTTTCCCAGGACTGATGGGACAGGCCTTGGACACCTCCTTGCCTGAAACATCTCAGCCTGAGAGTGTTTGGTCTGGAGAAGCCTGGTGTGGTGGGGAAGGGCTTAGCCAGCTTGGGATGGTGGGAGTGTGGATGATTCCTTCATGGGCAAATCCATCCCAGGTGGGATCACATCCCCTTTCCACAGACAGGAGTTTTGGGAAGGTAGCAGTGCTCTCTCTGGATGGCTGCTGGTGGCAGTGGTGCCAGTAATAGAGCTGTTTTGGCACAGAGGGAATGGAATCAAGGGTGTGCTCCCTGCTGCTGTATCACTCCACATTTAGTTATTGAGGACAACTGGGCTTTTATTGTGGAGAACTGGGAAAGATGGATGGCAAGTTGGAAAGCTATGGCCATCCTGTCATTTGGAAGTGCTTTGTTTCCAGAGCTCGGCAGTGGGCCAGGCAGGAGAGTGCTCCGTGTCCCTGCCTCGATCTCATGGATCAAAAGGCAGGAGGAAGCTGAGTTTGGGGTGCTTTCCTGGGCATCAACCTGCCCTTTCCCTCCTCAGGTCCTCAGACACCAGCATCTGCTGCCACTTGGCCTGGCTCAGGGTGGCTCCTGGAGAAGGGGTGTGTAAGACCTAGACATGGATGTAGGATTTAGCATTGCCCATAAGGGTCTGACCAGATCCTGTTGGCAAGGTGATGCTGCCCCTTGGGGGTCTTGCTGGGATGTCTCCACAGGGAGTTTCCACCCTGCTCAGACCCAGGTGCCATCAGTGCGTCGAGCTGTGAATGCTCAGCCAAGAGCTCTGCAGCTCCCTGTGCCACCTGGGCTCATCCTGCTGCCCACAGGGTGCTTGGCAAGGGCAAGGACTGATCCCCAGGACTTGCAAGGGATGCTCCATCCTCCTCAGGTTGTGCTTCCTCCCATGGGGACGTTTTGGGACAAGGGCTGGTGATACCTTGTGATGGCTCCCCTTTCTGAGCCCCATCTGCTGCTGATTGGGGATGGAAAAGAGAAGGAAAATAGGGACATGTCAACCCTGGCCAGCAGTGTGCCATGCCAGGGAGATCATGCCAAGGACCATGCCAAACGTTCCTCCAGCCTGGTGGTCCTGCTTCAAGCCTTGTGTCCACCTTCTGGGCTCCTTGCACAAGTAGCATCTCTCTGCCAGGGGGGTTTTCATCCCAACAAAGACCTCTGGTTGATGTCCTGTGAGCTTGGGGAGGAGGTGATGAGGCCCAGGTCTTCCAGGAGAAAGGCCTTGGGGGTCTCTCACTCCCTCATCCCTCATTTCCAAGCAACACTGAGGTGGGCTTCACCCTCCTGCCTGAGAGCAGCGCGTGTGGATGTTCCCATGGGGAAAGCAGGTGAAACGAGGGGTGGGCTGGAGGGTTGGGGGTGTCACCCAGCTCTCCTCTGCTCCTTAACTCCCCTCCACTCCCTTCGAGTACATGATCCTGGCGACCATCATTGCCAACTGCATCGTGCTGGCCCTGGAGCAGCACCTCCCCGAGGATGACAAGACGCCCATGTCACGGAGATTAGTGAGTACCCCGTGTCCATCCCTCTCTCCCTGTGCTGGTGGGCTGGGGGAGGAGCCAGGGGCAGCCACTCAATAGTGCCAGGCAATTTCTTCTGATTTTGGGGCAGCTGGATAGGAGGTTTCTTCTGGGACTAGCTCCTCCAGCCTTCCTGGGGCTGCTGGAACATATTCCTTCTCTATGGAAAGGGTTCAGGAAGGTTTAAGCCCCTTAAAAGGGGTAGGGAAGGACCTGAGTGTGTCATAGCTACCCTCTTTTTATTTCTGAGTTTGCTGCTGGCTGAGAAAGGGCTAGGAAAGCTCCCAAAGGAGATGATGGGCCCGGGGAAGGTGGGATGGGACACAAGTTGTGTCAATGTGAAGTGCCTGGTGCTGTGTTTGCTCAGTCTCCCCCTCTCACTGGGTCACTGATTTCACTCTGCAGGAGAAGACAGAGCCCTACTTCATTGGGATTTTCTGCTTCGAGGCTGGGATTAAGATTGTGGCGCTGGGGTTTGTTTTCCACAAGGGCTCGTACCTGCGCAACGGCTGGAACGTCATGGACTTCATTGTGGTCCTCAGCGGGTGAGTTGGCTGCTGTGGGGCCACTGGTGGGGTGGGTTGGGCTTGGGGACTCATCCTGGCGAGGACACAAGCTCCAGGACGTGGGGAAAGCCCCTGGTTTGCTGTTGTCAGTGGTGTTTCCTTGCCCTGATGAGGGAGGGGAGGATGGCTCCCTGTGCTGGAGGTGCTGGGTTGGCTTGGCTGTGGACACTGATGGTGGGACGAGGCTCCCTATAGGGGCAGCAGGGCTGGCCCTGAGGCACCATGTCTAGCTTTCCTCACTTGGTGGCCTGTCACCCACCTGAATATGAGCCAAGGTGAGGACAGGGTGGTGGCATGACCTGATGAGCACCTGGATGTGGTCTGGGAGAGATTCTGGTCAAACCCTACATGGGGAGGGGGAAAATCTCTTCTCTTGCCTTCCCAACCACTTTCCAGGCTTGCCCTGGTGCTGGAGGTTTGGGAATGAGGTCTGGGTAGGGTCACATTCCCACTCATCATCCCAGCATGCAGCAGTGGTGCTGGGGGTGGTAGCACACAGAGCTTCACGGATGCTGCTTGTGTCACTGGTGGTGTCACCTGCCAGGGCCATGGCCCAGATTTGAGTCCTGCTTGCAGTGTGCTGGGCTGTCCTGGTGACACAGAAACGAGCAGGGGCATTTGGGCTTGTGCTAGTCAACACTGGCAGTCAGCTTGAGCCAAAGCCCACCCAGGGTGACCCCAGAGCCCCTCTCTGTGTGGAGGCAGGTGGTGCCTGGATTGTGAATATTTCTTTTTGCCTTCTGATGGAAATGTCATGCTCAGAGGAGCTGGTTTGATTTGTACAAACAGACGGTGTCCATGGGTCTGAGTGCTCCCTGAGCTTTGCTGGGTGCAGAGCAGCTGCAGGGCTGGCTGGGAAACTGAGGCATGGGGACCAGGCAGGATGCCTGGGGTCTCCACAGAGTTTCCTGCTGCTGCACAGTCCTGGCTCTTGGCCTGCAGGGTGGTGGCACTACATGGGAAGTGACACCTGGTTGGGTGTTTGGAGGAGGAATGGGAATGCTGACCCTGCCTCTGCTGGGGCGTGGTGGTGGGTGCTGGTTGGGACTGTGCACGAGAGGAGGCTTGAGGAGAGCATGGCTGGGGACATTTTGGCTCTTTTGGTCCACTGGGGACCGGGATGGCCTTGCTGGGGGGTGGGACCATGTCACCTGGGAGTGGAGGGTGTGCTGGTGGCGAGTGATGCTTCTGATGGGCAGCGAGCAGGCGGCCTGTGGGAGGGGCAGCCCTCGCATGGGAGGCTGCTGCTCTCCCACATCTGCAGAGTGACTCATGGAGAGGGCTCTGTGGCTCCTGGGCTGGGCAAAGGTGCTCACATCCCTGGGGACAGGTGCTCACACCTCTGGGAACTGCATGGGACACATGTTGGTAGCAACAAGAGGGGCTCTGGGCCTCACTGGGCTGAGTGTGCAGGAAGCAGTCGGGGGTTGGGAAATGCCCATCACCTGTGTCCCCACCTGGGCATCCTCTGGGGGCTGGGCTGGGAGGAGGGGCTCACCAGGGACCCCTGCTGCCCTCCCCGCGGCTCTGGGCTCGCTGCTGTACCGAGCTGGTGCTGAGTCAGCGCTCGGCAATTACTCACTCGCAGCAGCCTCGCCAGCTCCTCCCGGTGCCGGGCTAGCCGGGCCCCGCGCCAGGGAATCACTTGTCCGTGAAAGGCTGCGAGCACCGCGCTGGCCACCCCAGCACGAGGTACCCGTGTCCCCACCAGCACTGCCGGCCACGGGGCACAGCCCTCCAGCTTCTGCTTCCCCACCACTGCCCCCCAGGACCCCGATGCTTGCTCCAGCAGAGAGGAACCCTGCCCAAGGAATGCCCCGTCACCTGCTGGCTTTGCCCCGGCAGTGCCTGCTGGCGGGGCCTCACCGACCTGTTCGGGCAAATTCTGTCGTATGGTGGGCGGAGGAGGCAACCCGTGGATTTCCATCCTGGGCTGGTTTTGGGGTCGCTGGGATCAGCTGCACCAGGGCACGGGCTCCTCCTTGCTGCCCAGCTCTTGTTTCTGCCCTGCGGTGCTGCCAAAGCCGCTGCTCCTCGGTGCCACGGTTGCGCTTGCCATGCAGGAAACTCTCGCCTGTTTAATCTGCTGAATTATTGGCAAATTCCTGCAGCAAATAATCCTTGGCTGGCAAATGACTTGCAAACAGCTTGTGGGAGAAGGTTTGCACTTGGCGGCTCGCTCTGTGTCGGTTGCGTAAGGCGGGCGGTGGAGCCTGCACCGGCGCTCCAGGATCGCCTCTGCGACTCAGCCCTCCTGCCTGGCCAGTATCACAGTGTCTGAACGGAGATCTGGGAGATGCCGTGGTCCTGGGGATCTTGCTGTGGCTCATGGAAAGGCTGTGGCTTTGGTGGAGGGGATGTTGTGATTAGAAGTTGGGGTTAGCGCTTGCCTCAGGATGTGCTTGGTGGGTTTGGGTGCTGGTGCATCCCATGATGGGCCAGAGAAAATATCCATGCGAGCAGGATCCATCCCTGAAGGACCCAGAGGGAGCTAGCATCACCTTCACTGGCCCTCATCCCTCCAGTTGTGACACAGGGTATTGCTGCTCCTTTCTGGACTTATTTTTTGCCCTGTATCTGATGGGAGAGGTCCTTATGCAGGTGGCATCATGGTCGCAGACACCACGCTGGGATTTCCATGCACAGTGGGATTTTCTTCACCCTCTCCCTGCTGTAAATAAGCCTGATGAGGGATTTCTCCCATGAGCAGCCCTCTGGGACCCTGTGCAGGAGTGGATGGCACTGACTAGGGTTCAACGGGTGTTTGCTTCTTCTGTCAATAAATCAACTTTTTTTTCTTCTCAGTGGAAATCAACACCCACCTAAAACTCCCTGATGCTAAAGCTTCCACTGGGGAACTAATAATCACATTTGTAAATCTGCACTGTTTGTAACCTGTGGTTTCCAAATCATCATTGCTGCTTGAAAAAAAACCAACCTGTTCCTCCTCAACTAAAAATAATTTTATATGAAAGTGTGCAAAAAATACCTTTACTTGTTCTGAGGCAGAACCAGGGAGGGGAACATCTGCGTTTCCCCTGGGGTTTGGGGATGCTCACTTTGTCTCTGTGTGAACCAGAGCCAGCTAGGTGCTGAAGCTGGACTTGGGACCTGCTTGATGCAGTGTGACCTCGACCAAAAAAGGGGGAAATGGCTCATAAATGGTCAGAAAGGTCAGAGGAAGGTTGGTGACCTCTTAATTGGTGGTTCTGAGAAAGTGAGGCTGACAGAACTTCAGCCACCAGTAACTGGAGCAACCCTGCTGCCTGGGTGCTGTTAGGAATAGAGAACAAGAACCCTACAGCCACCTGCTTTGTCCTACACCCTACCTGATGGAATAGGAAGGGTTAAGCTCCCTCTGCAAATATCCAGGTGGGTGTGTGCTTCACACACTCGGGTGCCTGAGCAGTATCAAAGCACCACTGACTTTTTTTTTTTTTAAAGCAGTAATACAATAACACGTGAGAGGTGAAGGGGTGGGGGAACACTGCTCACAACGGGGAAAAGAATCCAAAGGGGAATCAAAAGGCCCTTTTTCTGCTCAGGAGCTGAGGAAGCAGCCGCTGTAAAAGCTGGATCAATAGGCTGGGGTCATGTAAAGGAAGCACTGCCGTCAGGGTTTGGGGAGGGTTTAATAACAGCCAGCACACCTGGGTGCCTTTTGTGAAGCCCTTGGGCACGGTGGTTTTCATTAAAGGGTTTTGTGGGGTGGAGCATGGCCAAGCGAAAGCAGGAGAGAAGGATTGCTGGCGCTGCCTGCCATTCCCTCAGCAAACCCAGAGCCAGCCGGAGGGGCACCAGCCTGTGCTGGAGCTGGAAAGCCTGGCTCTCCAAGTCCTGTCCCAAAATCCACTCCCTACGAAGCCAAGCAGCAGCTGTGAGCCTGCTCTTTCTCTCTGACCTCCCAGGGCAATCCTGCACACACTTGTGCCCTGATTTCCTGCTGTGGCTGGTGGGAAGCAGGATGGAATCATTCCAAGGAAGGGGCTCCCTGCTGTGCTGCAGGGGTGCAAGGTGAGCCCAGGGATGAGGAGGGCAGGCTGGCTTTTGTTCTCGTTTTGGTGCTGCCTGGATTTTGAGATGAGTGTCCTGGAAAGTTCCTTTTTCACAATTCCCCCTGAGCTCCCCTGTGGGAGAGGCAGGGATGTTTTACCCTCAGGTATTTAGTGCACCTGGCACAACCCCAGTTCCGTGTGTTTGGGTGCCCTTTTCAGTCTTAGAGTTCCAGAGATGGAAGGGAGATCCTTGAACAGACACTGGCAGCAGCTGCCTCTGAGGATATTGACATGTTGCATGCCCTGGTGGTGTGGGGTGCTGGCCCCACAGGTGTGTGGCTCACCAAACAGGTGTGAGAGCACACACAAGCACACCTGGGCTGGGAATGGGCTCTTTCCATGGCACCCACACCTGCATTTCCCTAACCCAGGGACTACAGCGCATGCCCAGGCAAGGAAGCTTGGGGGAGTGGATAAGAGATTTGGAGAACAAGTGTGGAATCAGCACAAGTGTGGAATCAGAACACAAGTGCAGCATCCTGACATGCTTATCCTGCTGCAGCCTGAGCCACTGCAAGGAGTGCTGTCCTATAGGGATAAACCAGCAAAGAGACAAGCCCAGTTCCAAAAGCCCAGCAATACTTTGATCACAACAGACAAGACCTTTTTCTCCTTCTTTCCTTCTTTTTCTTTCATGAATGTTGGCAGTATCCAACCTGATGCCCCTCTTCCACCCCTTTCCCAGCTCTTTCCTTTCAGGACAATTAGTAAAATGTTCGGTGTTTCGTTTGGATGAATAATTAATTTCCCAGCTCGGTGAATGATTCATGTGCCATATGCCACAGCCCTGGGACGTGCCCGGCACCTGGCACCAAGGGCAGCACCGCTTCCCTGGCTGGGTGAGGAGGGAAAAGGCTCCTGTGTGTGGTGGGTGGAGATCCCTGGGCAGCAGAATGCAGCTCTGGCTCTGGGGGAGGCAGGCACCCCGCCTGCTGGCAGCGCAGGATCCGGCCCGCGTGCCGCTCACGCGATTCCCGGCCCCATCCATCCCTCCCGGCTCCTCTCCCCGCCGGTTGGCTTCCCGAAGCCGCAGAGTGAGTCAGTCCCTCCCACGTGGCTGCTGGTCCCTGGGGGCACTGCCGCCCCTGCCAGGCACCCCAGGGGCTCCTGCTGCACCCCGACACCCCAGCTCCTGCTCTGGGGGGATGCCCTCATTGGGGGGTGCGGGTAAAGCTTCTTCGCACCTTGCTCTGGGAGATGGGCTGAGGGTATAAGCCTGGCCTGAGGGAAGGGGCAATGGGCTGTTTCCTTCTCATCCTCGGTGGGAAGGTGGGATCACACAGGTGGATGCTCTGGGGTCTCATAGCCCTCCTTTGGCATGAGCTCAGACAGGCCCTGCTGCGCTCTGCCCTCGCCTGTTCTCTGTTTCTCCTGTGGGGACAGCTCTCCTGTCTGCTGTCAGTGGCTTTAGGCTTCCACCAGGTCCTGTGTGTGCAAATGCAATTTTATCAGCATCACTTCACCCTGCCAAATCCTGTATCCGCTGAGAGGCAGTGTGGGGATGGAGGCAGGAGGGAGATGTGGGCCTTGGCCAACCCACAGGGTCCAGAACAGGGGATGCTCCCTCATCCCCCAAATCCTGGGGGCTTCTCCAGGAAGGGGTTGCCTTGGGGGATCATTCCACCCCAAGGCTGGTAAAGGCAAGTTTCATCCTTCAGCCTCATCACAGCGCTCAGGGAGTCGTTTGTGCCCATCCAGACCTCTCCAGGCTGCTGGGCGGGGCGGGAGCAGCAGCTCTGCAGCAGCTCAATCCACCTGGGTCACAGCCCCGAAACCCAGAA
This sequence comes from Alethe castanea, assembly GCA_024734035.1. Classification (NCBI taxonomy): domain Eukaryota; kingdom Metazoa; phylum Chordata; class Aves; order Passeriformes; family Muscicapidae; genus Alethe; species Alethe castanea. The sequence goes on along the minus strand of JANRGV010000120.1, from coordinate 27,768,429 downwards.
AGAGCAAGGAGGTGATGGAGGCACTGACGTTGCTCTGAAGTGTGCCAAGGGCAGGACTTGGCCCTGGTATCCCTGTCCCTTGGTGTCCCCAGGGCTGTGCTCTGCTGTGGCATCCTCAGAGCGGGTGACCTGACCCTGCTGACCCTGCCTTGAGCCAGGCTGGGACACAAAAACTGTGAGAATGCCCTGCTGCACATGATGCTGCCTGCAGAGAGGGCAGGGATGGATTCACCCCATGGATTCACCCCCAGAGCAGGGCAGGAATGGGGCGAATTCATCAGGTAACTCACTTTCTGTGAGCTGTTTGACCAGTGTATTAATTATGAAGTAGTCTCCCTCATAGAGTCAGGTGGCAGTGCAAGCCTTCAGGGGCCTTTCCACTTAATTATAAATATTAATTTGCATGCCAGCCAGCATCCTGCCTGCCCCAGATTTTGGGCTGAGATTAGTCTGTCTCAGCCTATGCCTCTCTCCACCCAGCACACCCTTTGCTGGGACAGTTTGTCTGCATGAGCTTCAGCAGTGCTCCCTGAGGGGAATGCTTGAGAGGGGCTCAGTTTGGAGTCGGGGGGGTGAATCAGGGGGCTGATAATTTGGGGGTCAGCCCTTTGGTTGAGGTCTCTGGTGTGAAGCTCTTTGCAGTGTGGCCTGAGCTGTGTGCTCTCCCTTGGGGCTGAGGGATGGGATGGGATGGGATGGGATGGGATGGGATGGGATGGGATGGGATGGGATGGGATGGGATGATGATGGGGATGGAAGCCCAGCAATGCACAGCCCCTGACACAGGCACAGGGGACACGATGGGTGCTGTAGAGTGGGATAGTGCCCTAATTCAGTGTTGACTTCAGGCAGTGTCATCGAGCATCACTTGTGCTTTATTCTGCATTGTCCCAAAGAGCAGGGAATCCTTTAAAATGAGATAATTTTTTTTCCCCTTCTTTTGACTCCTTGGGGAAGAGATCTAAAGGTCCAGGTCTTCAGCTGGAGGTCAGGGCATGTCCTCTGCTCAGCTGCTGTGAGCTGGAGTGGTGGTGCCAGGGGCTGAGCCTGGCTCTGCCAGCCCCAAAGCCCACAGGTGTGGTGGCCCCAGTGGGAGCTCACTCTCCTCCACAGAGCCTCCAAATAAATAAAATAAAATAATCATCCTGGTTGCAAACACAAAGCATTGGATTATTATTTTTTCCTCTCCAGAAAGAGTGTTTTTGTCTGCTGGTGATTGCTCACTATTCAATTATACTTTGGGGGATTAGCATATATTTCCCATCCTGCCTCCTCTCTCATTTGCATCCTTCCAAAAGTTCCTCTCTGCTCTTTTCTCCACCTGAAGTCTCTCTTCCCCCTTTCCTCTGAAGTAAAACTAACCCCTTTGCCTGGGTGACCTATAAAAACGCCTTCACTTTTTTTTTTCCCTTCTTTTTTTCCTCCAGTACATATGATGAAAAGCATGAGATCATTGGGATTTTTATAGCCTAAATCTGGCAGCTTTTTTCAAATAACTTGGATGGTGAGATGTAATTTTAGTTTGGGTCCTTGCCTAAAAATAAAGAATAATTATTAGCACATCAGACGTGGATATTGTAAGTGATCGAAAAGGGTTTAAATTGCTCTACAGATACCAGAGCTGCTGCCCTGTGGCAGCACAAAGGTCTGTCACAGCCTGAGTCCCATCTCAGGAGCTGTGAGAAACCTTAATTCAGAAACTGGAGGTTCTGGCTGATACGGTTAAAAAAAAATAAATTCATAAAAGGCATGATTAATAAACAATTGCCAAGTGAGATATGCTGAAGTCCGAAGCTCAAGGTGTGCTTTGAGCGCTGGGTTTGTAATTGACAGTGATGTGGCGGTGTCTGTGCCTCCCTGGTTATCCAGGAGAGGGGATGTGTGGAACTTCCAGCCACAGAATGGCTTGGGGAAAGCAGCCAGCAGCCAGCCTGGAAGCTCGGATCGCTTTTCCCAACCACTTTATTAGGTCTGAGGGTGCTGCGGGGCTGCTCAGACCGTGTGCCCAGAGGCTCCGGGCTGGATTTTGGTTTGATCCGGTTTGCTGGGAGCAGCTCCGGTGCCTCTGCCGGGGGATGCGCAGGCACCTGTGTCACAGCAGCTCTTTGTCACCGCCCGTGTGACAGGTCTGAGCGCGGCCACCTCGCTCTGGTGATCTGTCCAAACCTCCTTCCCGGAGAGCTCGTGATGTCCCCTGTCCCCCAGCGAGGACAAGGAGCATGTCACCTTGCCACAGAGGAGTCCCATTCTTAGCAGCTAATTTAGAGCAGGGAAGGAGTGCCCTGGAATCGCCCGAGCCTTGCCTGGAGGCTCAGCGCGGCGGCTCCGGAGCCCTTCAAACAAATCTGGGTTAGCCGAGGACTTCGCTCCGGTGAGGTGTGGAGGGCTCCACCTCCATCTCCCATCGCCTGGGATCCGTGGGGAGAGCAGAGAGCTGCGCATCCCAGCCCTGCTCTGCTGCCGGCAGCCTTCCAGCCGGGCTGGCTTTGGCGAGCTCTCGGGGGAAGGCTGGAGCCCGCATCCCGCCCAGGAGCATCCCCTGGAGGAGCTCAGTCCCGGCCGGGGTCAGCGCTGGGGCTGCTCCTGCCCCTTCGGGAGGCTGCTGGCACTCCAGGGGCTGGCACATGAGGATAAAAGCTGAAGGAGGGTCTCGGGGTTTCCAGCACGGTGTTTTCACAGTGTGTCCCCTGTGCTGGCATTTCGGGGTCCCCTGCTCTCGCTGGCAGGGCGTCTGAAGGGGCAGGCAGTGACAGGGCTGTTCTCACTCCCCTGCATTGCCAAGTGGCCGTGCTTTATCATACTTATTGATTTTGATCTTACAACCAATTTAACAGCACGGCTCTCCCCAGCCTCTGGGTGCTCCTGACTTAATTAAGTCCCTTTTCTGCTCTCCTGTCAGCCCTGTGGGCAGCGGGGTCTGGGGCACGGAGACTGTGTGGAAAGGGCTCGGGGAAAGGGGGAAATGTCAGCAAGGGTAACAGATCCCTGTAAATATCAGGGATAAGCAGTGTGATACAAAGGGGGTTGTGGGCGATGCATCCCAACTACTGCTGTGACCCCTTGCACTGGGGCAGGGGGGAAGAGGAGACTGGGAAAAGGGGCTGAAACAACCCGGTTTGCAGATGTGAGAGCGTTTCTGGTGCCAGGGTATCCTAGGAAACCCAGCCGCCTTTCTGGAGGGACAGGTTGGTACCTGCTGTACCTCAGGGAGAGGGTGAGAGAAAGAGTGCTAATTGCTCAGCACGCCAGAGAGCTGCTCTGGCCTGTAATTAGATGAATTAGTGGAACAATGACCCAATTTCCCTCGGTTTTTGGATTGCTGCAAACAACCCTGCCTCCCTCTGTCCCGTTCTCCTCCCCATCCCCTCCTCTCCCACCCCCTGCAACTTCGCTGCTCCTCGCCCAGCACCTGGGGACCAAGCTTGGATGGGAGAGGGTTCTGCCAGCATCCCTGAGGTGCAGCATCCCAGTTCCCAGAGCAGGTGCAGGGGCCCTGAGTGTTTCCACTACTGGACTCAGTGTGCACCAGCTCCCTCCTGCCCCAATTTGTTTTCCAGAGATGGGCTTGGAAAAAAAAAAAAATCGTTGTGTTTTAAAAGAAAACCTCTGGAGTCCTTCCTGTGCCTGCCAGTTGCTTCCAAGGTCATCAAACTTTCATTACTATAGATTTTGGAATGTGTGTGAGGTTCTCGGCTCCTTCTCAGCAATCCCAGAGGAGGGACTCTGAGGAAGCTCCATGTGTGGAAAAAGCCAGGGCAGCTGATGGCTGGAGGTGCTGCCACAGGAGCATGGAGGGGAGCAGCTCTCGTCTCTGAGCGCTGCCCCTGCTCCGTGTGCCACCTTCCTGGGAGGGAGGTCGGTCCTCTGCAGCCGGGATCAGCGCTGTGCTGGGGGTGTTGAGACCCCAGATGGGATCCATGGGTGATGTGGGGCTGTCCCCAGCCATCCTGGGGTGTGGGGAGCACTGATGGGGGGCTGCTGCGTGGCTTTTTCTGGTATAGTGGCTCACGAACTTGGGTGTGAGCATCAAACGAGGCTCGCTGCCCTTTGGGAGGAGTTGAATCTCTGCAGCTGCCCAGGGACAGGGCTCTTCCCCCAGCCTGGCATGAGAACGTGGCACTGCCAACGTTCCCAAGGGCTTTCCCTGGGATAACTGTGCTCTGTGTGCCCACAGCATCCTGGCCACGGCCGGGACACACTTCAACACCCACGTGGACCTGCGGACGCTGCGCGCCGTGCGCGTGCTCCGGCCTCTGAAGCTCGTCTCGGGCATTCCCAGTAAGTTGGATGCTCCTGATCTTCCTCCCAGGGTGTCTGCACGCGTCCCTGATGTCCCTGGGGTGCGAGGGGTCCTTGTGCCACCTTATCCCACCTCTCCATCTGGTGGGAACTCAAAGGTGGCAGTGCTTGGTGTCCCCGGGTGGCACTGTCCCCTGCCCAGCCCTCTCTGTGCTCGGCAGAGCCCGCTGGCAGCTCCTCTTCCCTGGCCAGAAGGCAGTGGGTGGATCCTTTCAGGACTGGGGTTTATTCAGGGGAGATTGCTTGGTCTTTTTTTTTTTTTTTCCCCCTTTTTGTTGTAACATTTCGTCTGTTGGCACGGGGATAAATAAAGAAACTAGGCTGCTGCTGGCACCAGTCCTCCTGTCCCTCCTGCCCTGGGCACTGGCAGGGTTGGATCCATGCCTTAGGGGGCAGTGAGGGGGACAGAGCTGCACAAGCCATGTCCCACCAAGTCTGGGTGGGGCAAGGACAGGCAGGACATTGGAGTGGGGACCAGAAACAATCTCTGCTGGAGCTTTGCTCTGCAGCTTGGTTTTCCCTCCCCTGCAATGGTGCTTTCCTCCAGGATCCTCCTGCCCTGAGGGATCCTCCAGGCTGTGCTGGCCTCTTGCATCTCTCTGTTGACCATCCATCCTCTCTGCTCCCTGTTTTCCTCCTGCCAGAGCTGGTATGGATGTGTCCCTGGAAGGGGATTTGCATTGCTGTTCTGAGCTGTGCCCTTTCTCTCCTCTCCCAGGCTTGCAGATTGTCCTGAAATCCATCATGAAGGCCATGGTGCCTCTCCTCCAGATTGGCCTGCTGCTCTTTTTTGCTATCCTCATGTTTGCCATCATTGGCCTGGAGTTCTACAGCGGGAAGCTGCACCGAGCCTGCTACACAAACAATTCAGGTGGGGACAAGGGCTAGGCACCCTCTTCACATCCCACGAGAGAAAAAAAGCTGGGATAAGCCCTCCCTTACCTCTGCCTCCTTTGTCTCTCTGCTTGCAGGTGAACTGGAGGAGCTGGACCCCCCCCATCCATGCGGGGTGCAGGGTTGCCCCCCGGGCTACGAGTGCCGGGAGTGGATCGGTCCCAACGACGGGATCACGCAGTTCGACAACATCCTCTTTGCTGTGCTGACCGTCTTCCAGTGCATCACCATGGAAGGGTGGACCACAGTCCTGTACAACGTGAGTGCTGCTGCTCTGGGGCTCTCTGGGCAGCTGGGGTGGGCAGCTGGAGGCTGTTGCTGTGTGCTGGAAGCTCAGAAGATGCAGAGTTTCCTTCGTGATGGAAATGGAGTTAGTCTTTCTAGAAGAAGGGGGACAGAGGGGTGTGTTCCATTTCTCCAAGCAAAGGGAGCTCTGAGGGCCTGGTCCCCATCTCTGGCTTGTTGCAGAGAGCAAAACCTCGTGGGCATGTCCTGCAGTGATCCTCCTGCTTGAAGGCTGTCCCTGGGGAGGCATCCTTCCTTGCCTGCTCCTCCTGTGCTGCCCAGGACAGCTCTGTGAGAGTGGACATGGTGTCTGGGCATTGCAGAGCAGGCAGAGGATGTCTGGTGGCCTGGGAAAGCCTCAGAGCTGGGCTCAGACCCCCTCTCTGGGGCAGGCACAGCATTTCAGTGCCCAGCAGGGAGCTGGGATCTTTGTGGGGATGGAGCAGGGAGTGGCTGGGCTGAGTTCTTGTGATTTGGAGCTGCTGGAAGCTTCTGACGCCCCAAGCCCTTGGAGTGCCCAGAGAGCAACTTGAGGGCAAAGCTGGAGAAAAAAGCTCCAGGCAATCCCAGAGTGCAGCATCGCCGTGGGCGACTGGCCATGTAAGCATGTTTGAGTCTGTGGGCTAGAAGCAACCATGCCTGTTCTGTTCCCAGCCTAATTTCAGCATCAATTTTGGCGTCATTGCACCGGGAATGTTTTTATACCCTGGTTCCCATAACGCCCGGAGATTTGCAGAGTGGCACTGCTCTGCAGGAGGCAAATTGGATGGCATGTGGTGGGGAAGCTGCTTCAGGAGGGGCTCTGCCACTGGGGGAAAGGCTGCTGTTAAACCCCAGGCCAATGCCAGGCTATCAGCATTGGGGCCCCCTGTCTGGCTCAGTCTGTCACAGGGTCCCTCTGGGGGTGCAGGATGGCATGTTTGGACAGATGGGTTGTGAAACCTTGACTGGAATAGAAAGGGGAGAGCTCATTGCAAAGGCTTGACCTTTCCACAAGGGTTTGGTTTTCCTCTTCCTAAAGGAGTGTCAGGATCTTGCTGTGTCAGTGGAGGAAGTAAGCAGGATTGAACCACCTGAGCGTTCAGACCAAAGAATTTCCATTTTGTGTCTGTTTCTGGTGTGTCAATGGGATTAGAGACTTACCCACAGCACCTGTTGCCCAGGTATAATTGAGTATATCAGGGGAGGAGTTTTCCCAGTGCCCTGGGCAACTGCTCCCACTGTCATAGATGTATATGTATATGCACATGTAGCCTGTGGCCATGAGACACCTGCCCTGAGCCTTGCTCTTGTGTTAATCACTGTTACTGACCAGTTATGGAAAGGAGCAGAGACCTTCCTTGGCTTTTGATTGAATGAGAGTTTGTGGCCTTGGTATCATTAAATGCTGCTGGCTCACCTCAGGGGGTGGCCAGAGCTGGTGCTCCCAGCACTGCTGGGCTGCACCTCCCGTCCTCCCCAGGGACTCTCAGGGGGCCTCATGGTGCAAAGGCTGTGGGTGCTTGGTCCTTTTGCTACTTGGAGACAGAAAAATGGATTTTTAATTTTTTTTTTTAATAAAAAGATAAGGGATGCAGTCCTTGGGGGATGTAAAAGGAGGGCTGGAAAACCACAGGGTTGCTGTGCCACCACCTTCATCAGTTGGGGCTGCAAGCCAGAGCAGGCTCCTGCTGCTGACCAGTGTGGGCCTTGGCCAGCCCATGCCCCAGGTTTGGGAGGTTCAGTGGGGCACTCTGCTTTCCCACTGGGATAAAGCCATGGGAGGCTGTGTCCTTGAGGATTAACGCTGCAGGGGAGAGGGAGATGGCAGGAAAACCACTTTAACAATCTCTCAAAGAAATTGCTTACTACAGAATTCCCCTGTGAGACTGCATCACGATTTTAAGATCTGTTTTTCCATCATTCTACCAGATCTGGGAGTGTGGCTTCTGGAATTTGCAGGCAGCATTACAACAGGCTAATTTCCACATGGATTATTTCATCCATGTGCTTGCTTTTTGCTTTCTTCATGTCAGCTTTGCCTTCATGAAGTAGAAATCACAGTATGGGTTGAAATAAGAGAATTGTAGGATGTTGTGGCTTTTCCAGCTCCTGTCCCTGGGAGACTTTGATTTCTTTTGGAGAGGAGTTTGACTCTCAGACTGCCTCTGTGATCTGAAACACAGGCTAAGAAGTATTTTGGTGTTTTTCTTCTCCTGGAGCAGGCGCCCCTTCCCTGGGCTGGCTCCAGACCAAGCCTGATTTCTGTAGGGACCAGAGGGAAGTACACTTCTGGCAAAGAGACTCACTGTCCTACTTCTCCACCTCTGCAGCTGTGCTGGCGTGGGGCAGGGATGCATTTTGTCATTAAACAGTGCTACTGGGGCCTGGGGGGATGGCAGGGCTGCTGAGGGGCACAGGTGACTCTGGTGGGTTCGGGTGCTCAGCCTGGCTCCCACCACCCTGGGGAGCAAAGGGACGAGGAGTTTGAAATGGATATTTCCTGCAGAACACCAACTCCAGAGGCTGTGTTTATTCCCTGCAATTGTTTGTTTGTGTTCCCGTTCAGAATTGCTCAGCTGCTGTGCTTGCAGGCAGCAAGGAGGAGCCTGGCTTGCCAGGATCTGACACCCTCCTCTGAGATGGGAAGAAAAACACCCGTGGCAAGGATGTGCTGGGGGCAGGGGGGCTCTGTGAGGGGATGCAGGCAGGGCATCCAGGGCTGCTTGCTCCTCCAGCTTGGAGGGAGAGCAGCTGAAGGAGCTGAGGGAGGGCTGAGCCTGGAGAAAAAGAGGCTCAAGGGGGACCTTCTCCCTTCCCTACAACTTCCTGACAGGAGGTTTGGACCATATGGGGATTGGTCTCTTCTCCCAGGCAGCAGGGTGAGAAGAATTGCCCTCAAGTAGCACCAGGTGAGGCCCAGATTGGATATCAGGAAAAACTTCTCCAAAAGCATTGTGAAGCCCTGGCACCAGCTGGAGTCACCATGCTGGAGGGATTTGGAAAATGTGCAGATGTGGCCCTTGGGGACAGGGTTGAGTGCTGGGTTAATGGCTGGCCTCCATGACCTCAGAGGGCTTTCCCAGCCCAAACACTGTTCTGATTCCTGCTGGCACTGCTCCCAGGCTCTGAGCCTGCTGCGTGCTTCCCTGCATGGACCTGGCTGTCAGGCTGAACTCCTCATCCTCTCTGGCACAAGGGACTGGGACCACAGGGAAGCAGGAGGGCCAGACAGTACAGGGAGCCTCAGGAGATGCCAGGGCTGGGTGCTGAGAGCACCCACTGCTCCTGGGTGTTTTTGCAGCAGGAGGGGAGCGTTTGCTGGGAAGAACACAAAGCTGCTGGTGGCTTCCAAAAACACCTCCCAAAACGCAGTGGTGGCCAGCAGAGCTGTGTGCATTGCCTCAGGGGAGGTGGGTCTGGGTCTTGCAGCCCCATGCAGAGCTGGGCAGCTGCAGCAGAGAGCCAGGAGGCTGCAGGGGTATGGGTTGGGTGCCAGGTGTGAGCTGTGCTGTAGGAGTGGCTGGAAAACAGGAGCTGCTTCAAGGATGGGGGTTTGCAGTGTATGTGACTCAACCCCCACGTGTTTCCAGTGTGCTGGAGGTGCTGGGGCCAGGAGGGGAGGATCCCCTCAGTGTCTGGGATGTCCTCTGCTTGTAGGGTGCAAAAGGGTTCTGGTGAATCTCACCATGTGCAGAAGTCATTTCCTGCTGCCGGGTGCAGGGCTGGGTTTGCACAAGTTGGCTCAGACTGGTTTTGTCTGTGAAGCACCAAACTCGAGATCACAGGATCACAGAATGGCTTGGATTGGAAGGGCTCTTCTAAAGATCATCCTGTCCAACCCCTCTGCCCTGGGCTAGGACACCTTCTTCTAGTCCAGGTTTCTCAGAGCCCCATCCAACCTGGCCTTGAACACTTTCAGGGATGGGGCATCCACCACTTCTCTGGGCAACCTGTGCCAGTGTGTGACCACCTTCCTTGTAAAAGAAAAAAATCTTCCTTATATCTAATTTAAACCAACCCTCTTTGAGATTAAAACCACTACCCCCTGTCCTGTAACAACAGGCCCTGCTAAAATGTTTGTCCTCAACTTCCTTATGAGCCCCATTAAAGTATTGAAGGTCTTCTGCTGGAGCCTGGCTTTGAAATGCAGTGACATCTCCATCCTTTTTGAAACAGGGACTGTTCAGGCCAGCTTGATTTGGGAAGCTGGGGAAGGAAGGTGTATTAATATCACCAGTCATGCTGGAGCACATGGCTTAGAGGTGTGAGCAGGGCTTGGCTGTTCTGCTTCCTGCCTGACCCCCATTTGCTCCAGTCAGCCTTGGAGGGGATCAGAGAAGGAATCTGTTGCAGAAAAATTGGTTTTTTCATGAGTGTGTGTACAAAATTGCTCACTGCATGTTGGCACCAGTTCCTGGGGTTTGACAGACATCCCCTGGGGTGCTCAGCTGCTCAGAGACCTGAGCATGGTGCAGCTCTGGGTGGATTCCTCCTCAACTTTTGGAGAGTAAGGACAGAGCCTGGTGCTCCACAGAGCAGCCAGGAGGCAGCAAAATTTATGACGTGACCAGGCAGGATTTTCCTCTTTTTTGGGGATTTTGCTCAGACCTGAGATGAGCTGGGAAACCTCCCTGAGCCCCAGTACTTCCAGGAGCTGCCACAGATCCTCTGGACACTGGTGTCTGTGTCCCAGGGTCCCAGGGCACTGCTGCAGCAGTGCCAGCCATTCACCAAGGGGTTGTGAGAGCCCTGCTTGTGGTGCAAAGATCCCCAAACCAGCCCTGACACCACACTGCTGGCCTGGAGGAGCTCAGTGCAGCAGCAAGCTGGGAGTGTGATACACAACAGGGGCTCCCAGCAAGGAGCTGGGGAGAGGAGAAGGAGAAGCAGGAGGAGGAGGGAGAGAGTGGGAGAGGTGGGAGGGATGGCAAAAAGAGGGAAACCACCTGGCTTTTTAGCCCTCTGTGCTCTGGGATGGCGCCAGGCTCTCCAGCCAGAACGCTTGCGAAGGGAACAGAAGTCCCTTCTTACGTGTTTTAAATTAAAACGCAACGCACACAGCATATCCTGGCGGGGAGGGACGAAAATCAAAGCAGCACCCAGAGCTCCGAGCAGCTCGGCAGCAGCACAGCCTGTGATGCCTCTGCAGCTATTCCTGGTGCCTCAGGGCATGGGAATGGGGGCTGCCAAAAAGTCCCCAGCGTTTGTGACACCGTGGGACAGCGCCCTTCCCTCCTCCCTCCTCCGAAATGCTGCGTGTTTTAAGCAGGGTTGAGAGCATTTAGGGCAGATTCTGAGAGGAGACTTCAGATTCCACCCCAAAGGTCCAAACCCTTCAGAGCTCAAAAAATGAGCTGTTTTTCCCCAAATGGCTCCAGTTGGTGCCCGTGCTGGAGCCCAGCCCTGCCAGGCATGTGTGTGGCAGCCAGCCTGCTCTCCCCTCTCCTCCCTTCCCAAAAACCTCTATTTCTCCACACTCAGCAAAGCCAGACCCTCACCAGCTTGCCAAATGTTCCTGCCATTTTTTTTTCCTTCTTCCCCTTTTTCCCTCTCTCTATCTGTGTGTGTGTTTATGTGATAAAATGACACAGCAAGAAACAAACTGTGTCTGCTGGATCCCAGCTTTCAGGCATGTTCTATCAAAAGCTCCCTGCCCACACCCTCCTCCCTGCCCCTGGGAAAGTCTCACTCCAAGACTCCAGGTCTGCTGGAAGCACTGGGGGAGCTCAGGGGGGGCTGCTGGAGGTACCAGTGCTCTAGCACGGCTGCTTTGGCATCACCCAGCAGCTCCAGGCTCAGAGGTGGGAGGTGGCAGGGGGGTCTCAGTGCTGTCTTGCTCATCTTCATTGAGCCCAGGACTTGTGATTCTGTCAGCAGGTTTGGTGCTGGAAATAGCATTGGTGAGGTGTTGGAAAGCTGGTTCCAGATCTCTTGGTGATTGTGCTCCTGTGCTTGGGTTATGGGGCTGTTGGGGTCCATTGCGACCTGGAACAGGGACTAGGCAGAATAAAAAGGAATAAAATAGTCATTTATTGAAAGGATACACTTTGGGCAGTGCAAGAACCCAGCCAGGCTTACACCCAAATCAAATCCAAGATAAATCCTGGTCACGAGTTTTTACACTTTTATAAGTTTTGGTTCATCTACATATTGGGGTCAATTATCCAACCACAGCCCCAGGCTATGAAGTCTCAGCCC
>JANRGV010000120.1:27729353-27748322 GCA_024734035.1 Alethe castanea | reverse complement strand
TCCCTGGACACGGCCACTGTGCGTGTCCCCCTGCCTGGGCACAGCCACTGTGCATGTCCCCTCCCTGGGCACGGCCACTGTGCGTGTCCCCTGCCTGGGCACGGCCACTGTGCGTGTCCCCCTGCCTGGGCACAGCCACTGTGCATGTCCCCTGCCTGGGCACGGCCACTGTGCGTGTCCCCTCCCTGGGCACGGCCACTGTGCGTGTCCCCCTGCCTGGGCACAGCCACTGTGCGTGTCCCCCTGCCTGGTCACGGCCACTGTGCGTGTCCCCCTGCCTGGTCACGGCCATATTCTCTGTGGCTCAGTGGGTGCAGCACCTTGGCTAGGTGAATCAACCAAAGCTGCTGCTGGAGCCGTGGAGGAGTGGCACCTGAGGCAGGAGAAGGTTCTTGTGCACACAAATAATGTGTGTGCTTGAGTGCAGCACAATGGGCCTTGTTCCTTGCTCTGCTTGCTGAGCTCTTCTTGTTTTCAGCGCTCACTGCAATCCTCTGCTGCTGGAACAGAGTACTTGGCTCTGCTGGGGGATGGGAGGTGTGACCTTTCCATTGCCCAGCTCTCAGCTGGATGAACAGGTAGGGCCTGGCCAGATATCCCCACTTGTCCCGTGGCTGTGCTGAACTGAGAAGAGATGGTCACTTTGGGAATGAGCTCCACAGAAACACCTCCCCTGCAGGAATTCTTTCTCTGGCAGTTACACCACTGTTTTTGGGAAAGCCAGGCCGTGCTCAGCTGAAATCATGGCCACTGGGAGCCTCCTTGCAGAGACCTGGCCTCTTGTAGCTTGCAAACCACACCATCTGCATCAGTGGATAACAAGGTGCCCTCGGGATTTCCAGCATTCTCCTCGAGGTTCAGCTCACGAGCTGCTGCTGAGCTGCCTCTGCCCTCGTCTGGCCTCGGCAGTGGCTCCCTTTGGGGAAGCAGCCCAACACCCAGGGTTGGTCCTGAATGCAAAGAGGCTGCAGGAGGACGTTTGTGTGTTTCGCTTGCCATCAGCAGAAGTTTGCCGGAGCCCAGATTTAGCAATCTCCTGGTTGCGATGAGCATCTCTCCCAACAGTCAGTTCCCCAACTGTTAAGCTGAGGCATGACCTCTGTGATGTAAACAGCCTGGATCCATCTGCTCCTTGAGCACAAAGTATGTGGGAGAGGAAAAGAAATGATTTTCATCATAGCGAGGCTCCTCAGTTTTTCTCCCTAAATCCGAACAGGCACACACGCACTGGAATCGCATGCGACTCTCTAAAGGGGAGATGGAGCTCCTCCAGGCAGGGGCTTGGAGAGCCAGCTCTGCTGTGGCTTTGGCATTTGTTACTGGGTCTATTAACTTCCCCCCTCTGTGGGTGCAATTATGGATCAATTAATTCTGACTGAAAGCAGAAAAAGATTTTTAAAAAAATTGGCCCCGTTCCTCTTTGGGAGCAGGTACAGAGCCCAAGGAGATGTGACTGCTCAGCTTTTAAAGCTACACAAGCTACTGAGATAATCCTGGCAGAAGACAGTCAGTGGGAGCAAGTGAGGATGGAGCATCCACTGAAACACTGTTTTCTCCCTGAGGCTGCCCTGTGACTCGAGGAGTTGCACGTGCTGGAGATTTGCAAAGATCTGCTCTCCCTTTTTTTGTGAAACTGTGGAGCTTTGGGGTTTTATTCCTCATCTGTTTCTCACATAAAACAACCTAAACGTGTTTTTGGGTTCTATCCCCAGAGCAGCAGAGACCTGATGAGAGCTGTGCTGCCCTGTCCCTGCTGCTGGTGTCACGTCCCAGTGGCAGTAGTGGCCACTGGCCACCCCACAAGTGACTACAGCCACTAGGACTGGTGTCCTGTCCTGCTGACTGCAGAGGCCCTGCCTGCTTTGCCCCTTCTGGCAAGAAGATGGCTTGTGTCTAGTTTGTCACTGGGAGAAAGAAGATGAAAGAGTGAAGATAAAAAATAAGCTGTGCTTGGAGGTGTAGCACTGAGGACTCATGCAGAGCTTCCTGAGGACTCATACAGAGCTTCAGTACCGCACAGGCTGCATTTTGACTCTTTCCCACCTCCCTTTCCACAGCCTCTGCAGAAAAAATTTGGTTTGCAATCACCCTCCTCCATTCATTGCAGCATCATCCTTCTGTTGAGAGCTGGGAGACTCCAACCCCATATCCAGTCCTGTGCATCCAGCCCCTTTCCAGAGTGTCAGAGCTGTTATAATCACTGGTATTTCTGCTTCTGAGTGGGTGCACAGTGGAAGGAGATGCTGCCTGATCTGGGAAGACTGGGCCCGCAGGCCAGCCAAGGAGAAGACCTCTGGAAGCTAATGGCAGAGCAAGAAGTCAAGCATGATGGCAAGAAAAATGGAATCTATCTGCCTTGTACCAAACAAGAGAGTAATTTAAATCCTCCTAATTGCTTCCACTCATCCTGGTGATGTTAAGTCTTTTCTCCCTTTAAGTCTTTTCTGCCCCCCACCCCCAGCTCTTACACTAAGCCTTTGAAAGAAAAGACTAATGTTATAATTAAAGGATCAATTTGGCAAGATTTCTTTGTCTTAAGATCTTTCTTTCAGGTTGGGTTAGCACTGCGTTCCCAGTCTCCGGAGAGTTTTCTTCAGTTCCTTCAGGAGCCTTCTGTACCATCTTCTGAAATCTTTTCACTTCAGTTAATTTGAATTTTTTTCCCCATCCAATTTGGATGCATAACAAACGATGAATAAAATTAAGTTTTATAGCAATTAATAATAAGGGTGTTGAGGGAACAAGTGTATATTTTCAATGGAGAGAGGGTTCTTTTTGCCAGCTCCACACAAAAACCTGGTCCCCACGCGGCTGAGCGGGATCTGGTGCTTTGAAGACAAAAACATTGGGAAGACGATTAATGTCTTGAAGATTCAAGGAGTGGGGTACACATCACAATGAAGGAAAGCTTGTGGAGGGACCATAAATTCCCAGGAAGATGTCAGCAAACAAAATTCTTTGCCTTAAGACTGGTCAGGCATTGGACCAGGCAGTCGAGGGAAGCAGTGGAATCACCATCCCTGGAAGTGTTCAAAAACACGTGGATGTGACATCCTGTAGTGGTGAACATGGTGCTCTTGTGTTAATAGCTGGATTTGAGGATCTTCACCTTTTCCAACCTGAATGAGTCTGTAGTTCTACGCCCAAGAAATACAGAGCTGGAAGCATGAAAGCTTGGAAGCATCACATTGGCTTTTTCCTGGAATGGTTGTAGGATCTCAAGGCGTGGCTTGGGTGAGATGTGAAATGTCTGCACTTGTGTTGTGCTTGGGAACTCAGCATTTGAGGTTTCTTTTGAGCAGAGGAGTGGGTGTCACGAGGAGGGGGCTGTGCTGCCTCTGCCAGGTCCCCCAGCACCGCCATGGGATGCGTGAGAAGCGTCCGCGCTCGGCGCTTTGTTCGGGGGAAGCTCTTTGTCATCACCGTGGTGTTTGAGCACAGGCCAGGCAAACCTTGGGGACCTTCATCTCTATTCAGCAGGCAGGTGGGCATCCATATTCATGTGTTCATGCCTCTCTGCCGTGCTCTGCTGGGCCACCTTTCTGCCAAGGGCTCCAAGCCCCATGCAAACAAGCTGCCTGACAAGAGGCGTGCGTGGCTGCTGTGCTGGATCCTCTGTTGTTACAGGGAATAATGACTCCTCTTACAGCCAGCTGGGTGAGAAGGGAAAAAAAAAAATCCACAACAAAAAGATGACTCGCTGACTTTCCCCTTTGATTTCTCCTGGCAAATTATCTGCCAGCATGTCTCCCTCCGCTGCTTCAAAATTGCTCTTGTTCCTGCCTCCTTGCAAATCTGCTCCATGGTCCGCCTGTGGTCTGTGGCTGTGGGTGAAAAGGCTCCGTTTTGATCCTCCCAACAAAGCACACAGCAGACAGTGCTTGCTTACAGATTGCATTTGGAGTTGTTTGTTCCAGATTATGGTAATTTCTGTCCTCCTGGTTGATGGCAGCAATCGCGTGGCCGTGGCTGCAGGGATTTTAGCTGGTGGACGGCTTTGGAGATGCCCAGTTCCTCCAGGAGCTGTTCCACCCTGGAAAGGGGGTGCTGGGCACTGCTGTTGGATGAAGAAGGTGTCAATTTGAGTGCTGGAAGCTCCTGGGAAGTTAATGTGATGAAAGGTTGAAAACTGATGTGGGATTTGCTTTCCGTACTCCATCTCGCCTGCAGTACTGACCACACACCTTTCATCTGCGGATTGCCGTCGCATGCAAAAGGAGACTACCAAGATGTTCTCTGCTTACAGAGGGGATAAAAACTGGAGCATAGGAGGGAAAGGGAGGAGTGACGTTTTCCCAGCACTGCATGAGCCAGTGGGAGTGATTGTGAACGAAGCCCGGGGCTCTTGAAGCACTGAAGCTGCGCTGCTCATGCCAGCCCTGCGTGATAAGAGTGAAACACAATCTCGAGCTCCCATCTCTGCTCCTTGCTGCTGGGGCTGCCAGACCCTCTGCCACCCTTCTGCAGCTTCTTTGCAGCGTGGGCTGAGTGTGCTATTGCTGCCTTTGGTGCAGCATTGCAGACAGAGCTCTCCGGGCAGTGGGACAGCAATGTAAACCTCGGAAAAAAGACGAAATTGACAGTCTACAGCTAGAATGTTTGTGGCTCTTTTCTCTGCCCTTGTTGATGCAGCCCAGCACCCTGTTGGCTTTCTTTGCTGCAGCAGCACACTGCTCATTCATATTGAACTTGTGCCCAGGACCTGCAGGTCCCTTTCCACAGAGCTGCTCCCTAGCTGGATAGATCCCAGCCTGTGCTGCCCTCCTGGGTTTTGTTTTGCCATGTCCAAGACCTTATATTTGAGTCAGAGAATGGCTTGGGTTGGAAAGGACCTTGTTAAGATCATCTCATTCCACCCCTCCTGCCATGGACAGGGACACTTTCCCCTAGACCAGGTTGTTCCAAGCCCGATCCAGCCTTGAACACTTCCAGGAATGGGACAGCGACAGTTTCTCTTTGTTAGCCCACTCTTCCAGCCTACCCAGGTCTTCTTGCAGGATTGTTCTCCTTTCTGAAGAGTCCACTTCCCCACTCAGTTTGGTATCAGCACACTTGGAGAAATCCAGGTGGACAACCCCAAGTTTCCTGCAAGGTGGAAGGCACCTGTCAGCATGTGCCCCTTCTTAACTGGGACAGTGATGTAATGGGTAATCTCAGGGCTGGTATCCCCCAGCTCCTTCCCTTTTCACTGCTCCATGTCACCACCAGCCTGTCAGCTTTCCCTTCCCCAGCTCGTGTGACAGCCAGCTCTCTATAAATGTGCTCCTCAGCAGCGTCAGCTGCAGGTTTGTCACAGCGCGGTGACACAGAGCTCCCGCCTGAGCACACGGGGGTGAGCAGAGCTGCTGGACAGGCAGCACAACAAAAGGCCTGTTTTTGCTGGCCTTGCTTCTTGTGTCCTTTCTCTTCACCCCTCACTGCCTCAGAGGAGACTTTGTTGAGACAGCACAGCTTTGTTAAGGAATCACAGAATGGTTTGGGTTGGAAGGGACCTTTAAAGGCCAGCTGGTGTAACCCCCTGCACTGAGCAGGGACATCTTCAACCAGACCAGGCTGTTCTGAGCTCCATCCAGCCTGGCCTTGGATCTTCTCTGACTCTGGCAGTTCAAGTGAACTTAAATCAAGCAGTTACCCTCTCTGAAGGGCTCATGGTCCCCTTCAAGGCAGGCCTGTGAAGGACACCTTCCCCCTGCAGAGGTTTTTGTGCCTTCTGGACACCCTGCTCCTGCCTCTGCCGTGGGTTCAGTGCAGTAATCCCAGCCTGCAGTGCCAGCTCTGCCTGTCACCGTCTGGTTAAGTGGAGGCTCCAGGTTACAGACTGCACAGTCAGTTCAACACTCTCACTTCAGTTCCTTTACACCTCTTGGGTAAATACCATCTGATCCCCCCGGTTTGCAACTGCCTCAGCTGTGTTTGCCACACCGTCTGTTGTCAGTTCTGTCCCATAACCTTTCCTGACACCCTCCTGGAGTCTCAGAGGCAGTTTTTCCTCAGATTGTGGTGCTCAAACCTGAAGGGGAGCCATGAGCAGAGACCTGAGGAGAGCAGTAGTGTTACCTGACATCTTACAGATGGTCTCTCTTGTTATGCATCCCATTATATTTGGTTTTTTTCATAGCAGAGTGGTGCTGCAGCCTCATTCTCAGTGTGTAATCCAGTATTTCTCTGATTCCCATCCTATCCTTTCTGCTGCCTCAAGTTGTTTAAAGGCTGATTTGATAACTGGTTTGCTGGAAGCAAAATGTCTTTAATAGAGGCAAGAGGTGGTGAATGGATGGGTTTGAAGATAGATGGTTTGTCGTTTCAAATCATGGAGGCCACAACATTGATGTGACCGGCACTGTTTACCTGCTTTGAACTCAAGGGTGGTTTAAAAAAGCAGAAAAATGGATTGCAGCAGCTGTGATACTCTTTTCCCTTAATGTGTTTTCGGTTCTTGGTTTTCTTGTAGTTGGTTGTTTGGGTATTTTTTCCTGTTTTCTTGAATTTTGTTTTAAGAGGGAACCCATTTTCAAGCTGGATGCTTCCACGAGTGATTCTCCCATTGAAACCAGACCCGGGCTTTCCAGTCCTTAGAATAGATAATGTTGGAATAAAACCATCACTGTAGGGGCCTGGAGAGGAATGTGGCTGAGCATGGTGGTGTCCCCAAGGGTCTCCTGCCAAGAGCAGAGATGCTCTCAGGCCATATGAGGGCAATGCCAAGGCTCTGGAGGAGAATTTGCAGGCAGAGGAGGAATGAAGCCTCTGTGCTCCCATTGCCCTGGCGGGCTGGGCACAGGGTGTGGGGGAATGGTGCCCTGGGGAGCAGGAGGACAGATGGCATATGGATCCCCAGACCCCACCAGGGCCTCCAGCAATTGCCTCTAGAGCTCTCTGAGTGCCTTTGGCTCCATGAGGCTGGGCAGAGAGGGGCTGCAGTGACACAAGCGGCATCACGGATCTTGGCTGTCGGGGTGGATGTTTTCGAGCTGGAGCCATCGGGATTTGGGGCCAGAAGTCCTGGGTGGACAAGCAGAGGTGCTGCTGGTGGAGGCTGTGCAATCTGCTGGGGTGCTCTGAGCCCCATTGCAGGAGCCCCATGGGGCAGC
This sequence comes from Alethe castanea, assembly GCA_024734035.1. Classification (NCBI taxonomy): domain Eukaryota; kingdom Metazoa; phylum Chordata; class Aves; order Passeriformes; family Muscicapidae; genus Alethe; species Alethe castanea. The sequence continues at coordinate 27,741,231 of JANRGV010000120.1, read as the reverse complement.
ACCACCCTGGGCTGTTGCTGGTGATGTAACCCCAAGAGAGCAGGAGCAGAACCCTTCAATGGGAGGCAGGCACCCGCTCTCTGGGCGATGCCAGGCTGCCCTGCCTGTGCCTTGGAGCCTTCCCAAGCTGCTGTCAGTCAGCATGGCTGGCCCTGCTCTCGCTCACACACACACAGCATTATCTCTACCCGCTGCTGCAAATTGGCTCTGAGCAATCCTTGATCTGTCAGCATCGCCTACCCACTCTCAGATGTCACCAGCCCCCGCTGCTGCCCTGCTCGGGAACGTGTCTCTCTGAAATGTAATAATTCATTAAGTTGAGATTAACTTTATTTTCAGCCCCCCCCTCCCCTTTCTGCCACCCCTTCCTCCTTCTAATGGACAAAAGCAATTAAGCTCCATTAGGGATCAAGTGAGTGGGAAGTGACTCCCCCGGAGACGCTGCCACAGCTGCACGGACCTTGTCCCTGGCACCAGCCTCCTGTAAATTAGTGCTCCACGAGCAAAAGGGCTGGCCTGGGGGAAAGTGTTGCTTGAGGAGCACCTTTTCCAATGCCCCATTCCCTTCTGCAGGAAAAGGTGGCTTGAGGCTCAGCTGGCCATCCTGGGTGCCTTCCACTGTAGGCACAGGATGATGGTTTCTCTTGCTGTGCAGATAAAAATGAGCTGGAGGACAGAGGGATGGGCAAGCAGAAAGCAGCAGAGAGTAGCCAGGTTCCCAGCTGACACAAACCAGGAGGAGTTTCCCAAGTGCTCCCAGCTGCCCACAAGCTGGGAGAGTTGTGGGTATTCAGCCTGGAGAGGAGAAGGCTCTGGGGAAACCTCAGAGCCCCTTTGTGTGCCTAAAGCTTCAAGAGAGCTGGACAGGGACTTTGGGCAAGGCCATGTAGTTACAAGATAAGGGGGAATGGCTACCCACTGACAGAGAGCAGGGTTGGATTAGATTTTAGAGACAAATTCTTCCCTGTGAGGTGGTGAGGCCCTGCTACAGGCTGCCCAGAGAAGCTGTGGCTGCCCTTTCCTTGGAAGTGTTCAAGGCCAGGTTGGATGGGACTCTCAGCAGCCTGGGGTAGTGGAAGGTGTCCCCCGGCCATGGCAAGGAATGAGATGGCCTTTAAAGTCCCTTCCAACCCAAATCATTCTAGGATTTGATATCTAGGGGGTCTGGGAAAAGTGCTGCCAAGGCTGCCATGGAATTATGGCCCATGGGGCAGAGCTGGGAGGACCAGAGGATCAAACCAGAGGAGGACAGGCACCTTCCCTCCAACTCTGACTCCAAACAGCATCTTCTTATTCTTTGACACCCCAAATTTGCAAACAAAGGGTAGTGAGGAGTGATAGCACAGCCAAAATTCTCCTGCCTTTCCTTGAGCTAGAGCAAGGAGGTGTTTTGGCATGGCATGCCCAAAACTGAGACTGCATTTCACTGTTGGCTGGGGAGGTCCTTCCTTCTCCCCCATCTCCTCCCACCCTCCTTCCCTTCACTTAGGCTGCTTTTCTCTTCCTTGCCTTTTGTTTCACCCCCCCCTTTTCCTGCCCCAGGAAGAAAATCTCATTTCAGTCTGAAAGCCAGTGCTGGAGGGGGAGTCTGATGCTTAATGCCAGAGCGGCAGGAAACTTCACCTTCCTGGGGTGGAATTAAAAGCGCTTGAATTGTCTGGGGATCTTAAACAAGAGATGCAGGGAACATTCCGGGCTTTCCACACAAACACATGCACACACACACACACATGCAAAAGCCCACACAGCATCAGGGTGTAATAGCTCAGCTGGGGTAACGCACTTGAAGGCTCTCTGCAGCAGACAGACCAGCTCTTTCCGTTCTTTGGAATAGTTTTTTGTTTTTTGAGGCCTGAGATTGCTGCTGGTCTCTGGGGAGAGAGATGTTCCTCTCTCAGAAAGAGCAGTGCCGTTTGCTCTTTGTGATCAGGCTTGCCTCTCAGCATCCTGGGACTGGGAAGGGGCTGAGGGCGTGGGCTGGAGTTCTGTAGATGCTGGGACTATGGGATGGGACAGGGAGTCTCTGTGCTGGTCATCACACCTGGACAGCTCTTGTGAGACCCTGAGATCCAGGGGAGGACAGGCTTATCTCAAGTTCTGGGAAAACACTCCAAGGAGAGGCTGGAAAAGAAAGGGATTCAGAGGGGAGGTGAAGGCAAGGGACAGGACCTTCCCTCCTCCATCTCCCCATTGCCTCCTCACAGTGCCCAGCTTCAGTTCCCTGAAGGGACCCGCAGAAGCTGAGCTGGCTCTGGAGCTGGGTGGCACTGGGAGCATTCTCTCTGAGTGGCAGCAGCTCCCAGCTGCAGCATGCAGGATTGAGCAATCAAGCAGGGTGTTTGCTCCCACCCATCCATTCCTGCTTTTCTCCTCCCTGACCGTTCACCCATCCTCTGGTGGCTGGGGATGGCTGAGCTTGGTCCCTGCTTTCTGTGCCACCTGGGCATGCTGCTGCCCCTCGGCCCCGCTCTCACCCCTCCCTCCTGCCCTTCCCCAGGGAGTTTGCCAAAGAGCGGGAGCGCGTGGAGAACCGCCGAGCCTTCATGAAGCTGCGGCGCCAGCAGCAGATCGAGCGGGAGCTCAACGGCTACCGGGCCTGGATAGACAAAGCGGGTAAAGGATGCTGGCCAGGACACAGCTGGGGCACCACGGGCTGCTGCTTGTGTGGGGTGCTGGGCAGAGGAAGGGATCCCCAGAGGTGCTCACATGGTGATGCTGAGTGCATGGGTGAGCTTGGTGTGATGGTCCCGCCGGGCTGCGAGCGAGGACTCACCAGCCTCCAGTTGCGTGAAATTGTCACGTTCTGTGCACGAAGCACATGCTCTGCCATGGCTCCCTCTTGCCTGGCGTTTGCTGGAGTCCCCTGCAGTGGTTGGCAGTGGGAAAGAAGAGCAGTGAACAGGGAGAAGGGTTTTCCAGTTAAATCTCCTCCTGAAGCCATCTGAAGGGGATGATCGTACTCGTTCCTACCTTGGGACTCCTGGACCTGGGTTAGGGGTGGTGGAGGTTCCAGGTTTCCTCCTGACACAGGCATGACAGCCTGTGGGTGTTGGTTCCCAAACTGCCACAGCCCATGTCCTTGTTTGCTCCTTGTAGGAATCAGGTCAGTGCATTCAGCTCTGGGAGGGGAAGATTTACACTTTCATCCAGCGTTCAGACTTGTAAAAGATGGGTGTCTTCAAATGAATCCTGAGCACCAGACCTCAGCTTTAGCCCTGGGCTGGGTGGCTTGGGCCCCCAGACCTGCCTACAATTTTCAGCTTCTTTGTTCTTTTGTGAGCTTAATGACAGTGGAGGGAGAAGGGCTGGTCACAAGTAATTCTTCTTTCTGATGCAATGTTTGGTAGCTGCCACTTGCCACCCTCCAGAATTGGCTTTTGGGCCCTTAACCAATACTTGGTAGGAGTTTGCAATCTAGAGCCAGCCTCTGGGCTGGGGGAAGTTCTTGGGTACAAGGCAGGGACACGTGGCAGTGCCTTGTCTCCTGATGCTGAACTGTGTGTTTTGCGTAGAGGAAGTCATGCTGGCTGAAGAGAACAAAAATTCGGGGACCTCAGCGTTAGAAGGTAAGACCAGCAATGCCCTTAAAATCTGCCTGCCCTTCCTTCCGCTTGCCTGGGGCTGGAGGCTCAGACCCCTCAGCTGTGATGGGAGGTCTGGGGAGGCCCCAGTGAGGTCTGCAGCCCAAGAGAGGGGTGAGGGGAGGTGGATTGGCACTGTAACTCCTGAGCGAGCGTGGAGGCTGGGAGATGTCTGATCCCACACAAAGGATAGCTCTGGACTAGGATCACCTGGGTGTCTCTGTCCTGTTACCAGGACTCTTCCTGGTTCAGCAGGTTCTGATCCAATGAGGTGGCTACTGGCAGAGTTGGGCCACTGAGACTCCAGCAGCTGTTCCTCTTGCCTCCCCAGTGCTCAGGCGAGCCACCATCAAGCGAAACCGGACGGATGCCATGTCGGGTGACGAGCACTGTGTCGACATCTCCTCCGTGGGCGAGCGGAGGCTGGCGCAGAGAAGACCTCTCCATCCAACCTTGGGTCAGTGCAGGCTGCAGCTTGCTTCCCCCAAACCTCTGCCAGCTGATTGGGTTCCCAGAGTCACACCCATCACGTGGAGAGTGTCACAGACCAGCCATCTCTGCTAGTTTAGCAGCAAACCTCCTGCTGCCCCCTGCACCACATAAAAATTCTCTGGATGAGCGCTCCACAAGAGCAATGTCCGTGAGCCATCTGTCCTCTCTCATGTTGCAGGAGAGGCTGGAGCACCCAACTCCTTGTTCCCCTTCTTCTTCCTTCAGGTAACCCCTCGAGTCACTCTGGCCTCAAAGGTGCCAGGGTGGACGGTGCCTCCTACTTACGGCACAAGGAGCGGCTCCTGCGCATCTCCGTTCGCCACATGGTGAAATCCCAGGTCTTCTACTGGATCGTCCTGAGCCTGGTGGCTCTCAACACTGCCTGTGTGGCCATCGTCCATCACAACCAGCCAGCCTGGCTCACCCACTTCCTCTGTGAGTCCCTGGGCTTGGTGTGAGTGGGAGAGCTCTGCTTGGGCAGGAAAGCCCTTCTCTTCTCCAGTGGCTGGAGGTTGCAGCACACCCTCACTGCTTGTCTCGAGGCACGTAGGGATGAGTCCTGCCACAGCTGTGCTGGTGTGGAGCTGGGTGGGGAATAACCTCAGCTGCAGTCACTGTTGATAACAAGCAACCACATACAGACATTTAATTCAGCTTTGCCCTTGGCCCCATGGCCACTGAGGGCTGTGTCAGCCTTGTGAGCAAACACGGAGGAGTTGTGCTGGCTCTGTGTCCTTCAGGTTTGTCATGAGAGAGAAACACTGCCAGTCTCAGTGGAGTTTATCCCAAAATTGTGAACAGTGGTGATGGGAAGCTGGCTGGAGAACCACCTTTGAATGTGTACAAGCTATTGCTGGAAAGGTGTGAATTTTCAGGGATGGGACTGGCCATGGCAGAACACCCTGGTTAAAATTATTTGTGCAGAGCATGGTGACGGAATCCCAGGCTTGGAGGTTCCCAGTTATGGAGCCTCCCTGAGCCCAGCATGGGCCAGGGCACAAGGTCAGGTCTCGGAAGCACTGGGGCCATGTCCTCTGCAGCGTGGGCTACTGCAGAGCAGCATGGTCAGTGCCAAATGTGACTCCCTAGCTGCTGCAGTGGGGACAGCGCTGCTTTCTCAGATGTGTTATTCCTCCTCACCTTGAAAATGTTCCTGTCAAGCCCCAGCTCTACCCAAATCTGCAGTAGTAGGCTCAGGCCTGCTGGGCTCCCAGCACGATGCAGTGAGGTATGGCAGCTGGTCGTGGTGAGAAGCATCTTCTGGGAAAGGTGAAGAGCAAGGCTCTTGCCTGCTAAATGTTTATGAAATAGCTGGAAAGGCTTTTCACTGGCTCTTGGATGTTCAGCTCTGTTTCCCTGGCCAAATTCCAGCCATGCAATGATTTTAATCCAGGTTGATAATATTCCCCTACAGTGTCATGTGGTTGATGCCTTTGTAGGCTCCTCAGCAGCTGTGGTTTAATGCCAAAGAGCTATTCTGCTCTGTGCTGGCCAGGTCTGATCCTCTCAATCCCCTGGGACACTGGTGTATCTTCCCTGAATGATTAACTCATGGGCTTAGCTCCTCACAGATAAAATTCCCTCATCCCAAACCCTAAGAGTTTGGGGATGCAGCATGGTCCTTGACTTGTCCCATCTCTGTGGTGTGCTGGATGCTCAGCTGGCAGGTGCATGCAGTGTGCTCCCCACAGCTCGGTGCCTCAAGCATGATTGGGTTTTGTCTTCCAGACTATGCAGAGTTCCTGTTTCTTGGGCTCTTCCTTCTGGAGATGTCCTTAAAGATGTACGGGATGGGGCCACGCCTTTACTTCCATTCTTCCTTCAACTGCTTCGACTGTGGGGTGAGCAGCCCCAGGGATGCTGTGGGTGTGGGGGGAGATGCTTGGCAGGGTCTGCAATGCAAGGCACCGAAGAGGAGATCAGGATGGCCCTCACAGTGGGCAGGGAGCACTTTCTGCCAGGATAGCCTGAGACACCAGGTCCTGGACAGGGTGGCGGGTGCCTCGTCTTCGGGGATGTTAAGATTCCCTGCAGCAGCCCATCCTGAGCCTGTCTTTGACTTGTGGCTGTGTCTGCTTCTCAGGTCACAGTGGGAAGCATCTTTGAAGTGGTTTGGGCTATATTCAGACCAGGAACCTCTTTTGGGATCAGTGTCCTACGAGCTCTTCGTCTCCTGCGGATATTTAAAATAACCAAGTGCGTACCCACCATCAGTGCCTGTCATCCTCTGTCTCAGACTGTGGCTGCAGCCCAGGTCCAGTCACTCCTGCTCTCCTGCTGATGGCATCAGCATCACTGCCAGTGCTCCAGCAATATCTCTGTTTTCTAGGTACTGGGCATCCCTGAGGAATTTGGTGGTCTCGCTGATGAGCTCCATGAAATCTATTATCAGTTTGCTCTTCCTCCTCTTCCTCTTCATTGTAGTCTTTGCCCTGCTGGGAATGCAGCTGTTTGGAGGCAGGTATGTAGTTTCAAGGCTGAGGAACAGGAGTTTCTTGGTGTTAAAGCCAAGTCATGGCACCCTCTTCAGGGGCCCAGCAAGACTGTACCTTCCCCCTCAGTCTCCTCCTACACAAAAATCCCTGCTCGAGGGCTGCCTTTGGGCTGTGTGGGTCCTTCTGGGCAGGAGACCTTCTGGTTTCTGGCACCAAATGCCCAGGAGACCTTTTCTGGAGTGGGGAAAGGTCCTCCCAAACACAAGAGAACCGACAGCACAGCAGCCAGGGCTTTGGTGACCTTGGAATTCCATGCCGTTTGTGTTCACCTGGTTCCCTTTCCAGGTTTAACTTCATGGATGGGACCCCATCGGCCAACTTTGACACCTTCCCTGCAGCCATCATGACGGTGTTTCAGGTAGGAGCTGGGCTGCCAGGAGACTCAAACAGGGGACTTGGCACCACAGTGGGCTCTTTACACCAAACAAGTTCCCCTCTGTTGCTTCCTCCCTCTCCTGCACAACAAAGTGGACGGAAAGAGATGGAAACGCTTTCGCCTCTGTTACAGGAGACGAAGAGTTTCAAAACTCTTCTGAGGGAGCTGGGGTTGTTTATCCTGGAGAAAAGAAGACTCGAGGGTGACCTTATCACTCTCTACAGCTCCCTGAAAGGTGGCTGTAGTCAGGTGGGGGTCGGTCTCTTTCCCCAGGCAGCACTGACAGAACCAGAGGACTCAGTCTCAAGCTGCGTCAGGGGAGATACAGGTTTGATATTAGGAAAAAGTTTTTCAAGGAAAGAGTGATAAAGTACTGGAATGGTCTGCTCTGGGAGGTGGTAGAGTCACCATCCCTGGATGTGTTTAAAAAAAGACTGGGTGTGGCACTTGGTGCGATGTTCTGGTTGAGGTGTTAGGGCATGAGTTGGACTTGATGATCTTGAAGGTCTCTTCCAACCTGGTCATTCTGTGAATTTAAGTCCTCGTCAGTGCGCAATGGGATTTCCCTCAGGGGCTGCAGCTGCAGAGTGGGTTTTCCACTGTGTGGGGGCTGCTGTGTGTTGGTGGCACAGGTGTCCAGGTGACGGGGAGGGGCAGGTGACAGAGCTGCTGCCGTGTGTCCCCACAGATCCTGACGGGCGAGGACTGGAACGAGGTGATGTACAACGGCATCCGCTCCCAGGGAGGCGTGCGCTCGGGGATGTGGTCCTCCATCTACTTCATCGTCCTCACCTTGTTTGGGAACTGTATCCACTGCGCTTTTCCTGCTGACAGCCCATCTCCTCACCCTCTCTGGGGGCTGCTCCTTCCTCCCCTCCCAGCCAAGGGAGAGCCACCACGCAGCTGTGGCAGTGCTGGGCGTCCCAAGGAGAAGGAGCTGTGGGGAGGTGCACTGAGGGCTGTTTTTGTGGGGTTGGTGGGGAGTTTGTGCCTTGAGCTGGCGAGGAGCCATCCAGGCCACCCTCCCTTGGGAGCTGCAGATACACATGTCCTTAACAGGCGGCTTGTGCATCCTTAGCTGCTCTCAGATACTCTGCTGAATGTCTTCTTGGCCATTGCCGTGGACAACCTGGCCAACGCTCAGGAGCTCACCAAGGTACGATCCTGCTGCTGCTTTTCCTTCTCCCGTGGAGAGAGTGGGGGCAAAGCCATTTGGGCTTTGAATTAGGAAAACACTTAAACTTGCTGGTCTTTCCAGGAACACCCACACTTCAAGTATGGCTTTAACTATTTCTCCCTTTAAACTGCTCTGTTCCGTGTGCCATCAGTCAGATGGAGATAACCCTCATCTGTTGGATGGGATCTGGTGTGGAGTGGGAAGCATTTTCTAGTGGTGTCAATATTTATTCCCCATCTGCCTACTGGGCAGCAGATGTGATTTAGGATGCAATTTAGGCTGGTGCTTAGCTGCTTTTAAGACCATGCTGGGGAATATTTGGGGAACGCTAAATTGTTGGGGCACCATCTGGATAGTGGTGAGTGGGAGAGAGCTGCAAGGGTCGTTGCCACTCTTTGGAGCAGACCGGTGACCCTGTGGTGCCCAGATTTTTGTGGAGCCCGTGCTATTACTCACATCCCTAGGGCTCACTGGGAGGCATCCACTCCGGTGTGAATTTGACCACGGGGCATGGTGCTGGTTTGCCTGAGGGGTGTATGTGGGGGTCCTCCCACGGCAGGGGGGTGCAGATGGCACTGAGAGGGATGGGAGAGCCCCACGGGTACCAGCAGCATCAATTAAGAGACCCCTGAGTTTTTGAAAAGGCTGAATGCTCGCTAATGACTCCTAATGACATTCTTTGCTCCGGAGACAGAACCATGCTCATTAAAGCAATCCGGTCATTCGCGGATGCCTTACCCCCCTCTCAGTTTGGGGGATGGCTGTCTGGCCCCCGTGGCTGTGAAGGAGGCAGGGCTGAGCTGGTCTGTGCTGTCTGGGGCTGTCCCACCATGCTCAGCCCAGCTCTTGCCTGGAGTGGGCTTGGTTCAGTCATTCAAGCAGCACTGATGCCTTGGGGAAGATTTGGTGGGGAACCTGCATCCCCACAGCACGAGGGAAATGGACAGTCTCTGCAAGGGATGCCTTAAGATTTTAGCCTTTATATTTTTCAATTACTGCATAACTCCAAAACTCCATATAAAGTGTTAGCTAGCTGTCTTTGCGTTTTGGTTGGACAAAGCAATTCCTCTGGGCCTGTGATCCAAGGACACCCTACAGCCTCAGGCCCTGAAAAGTATAAACAAAAGTGAATTATGGGGGAGCAAACTGGGGGTATATGACTTCATTACCTAAAGCTGTATTTGGAGGATTAACCCCTGATATGTAAATGGACCAAATTTACAATTGCCTGAAAAACTCGTGACCGCGTCCATCTTGGGTGTAGCCCCTCTCAGAGGCTTTTGACTGCCCAAGTTGTACCTATTCAAGGCCTTTAATAAATCCCCACTTTTATTCTCTTAATCTTTTTTAGCCTCTGTTCTAGGTGGCCACTGCAAGGCGTCAGAAGTGCAGGTCCCCCTCAATCCCTCAAGCCTTGGCACCAAGGGTTGCCCTGCACATCCCTCACTGCTCCTGATGGCTGAGCTTTCCCCCAGAGCCCTGACATCCCACTGAACAATGCCCCTCCTTTCTCTGCAGGACGAGCAGGAGGAAGAGGAGGCCTTCAACCAGAAGCATGCCCTTCAGAAAGCCAAAGAAGTCAGCCCCATGTCTGCCCCAAACATGCCTGCTATCGAGTGAGTGACTCCCCAACATCACCCTGGTGACCCCCGAGCCCAGCCAGGCTTAGGAGGGCACAGAGCTGCAGCAGAGCCTGGCATGGCTGGTTGAGGGGCTGCCAACAAGAAAAAGGGGGCCCCACATGGGGTGACTCCCTCTCTGGGCATCTTCCTGAAGATGGATGGAGGTGTAGGAGTGTGCTCCCCATGAGCAGCAGTGCTTTTAGAGAGGTGACAGCATGGGGAACAGGTCACCAGGGAGGCCCTGAAATTGCCAACCTCTACACCAAGCTGGAGCCTCAGTGCTTGGACATGCTGAAAATATGCTAGAAGAAGCTTTCTGCCCCAAATATAGAGCTCAAGCACTCAGGGCTGATGGTAGGAGGCTGGGGAGGAGGAAGGTATCTCAAGTTATTCTTGAGAAGGGGTGATATTTGTTCCTGGTGAGTGTTTCTTCATGGCAGAACTGCAGGAGAGCAGCCAGGGCTGGGGGAGAAGGGAGCAGTGGTGTCACAAATCTCCCTCGGGCACCTTCCTTGGGAGCGAATGCAGTTAGGAAAGATGGAGCAGGTTTGTGAAACTGTGTTTGATTGTACAAAAATTTGATTTGGGTGAGAAAAAAAGCCCCAAACCATATAAACCTCCAGCATGGTGTTAAGAAGCCTTGTCTCTGCATTTCAGCAGGAGAAAATTCTGTTTTTTCCTTCCTAGCTGCCTTTTTTCTCTTTATTTTGCGGTGTCATATGGTCTAAATCACATAAAACTTTCAAAGTCAACATTGGAACGAGGCGTTTTGATTTGTTTCCCAAAACATTACATTTCAGTACAGCTGAAGGGATTATTTTTTTTCCCTCTTCTTTTTTTTTTTTTTTTTTTAATAGAATCCCTTCCCAGGGAATTTTAGGTTTCGTTATGCTTTGAAAACCAGCCAAGCTTGTACATGGCAGCAAATCTCTTGCAGATTTGCTGAGAGAAACTGCTGTCTTCAGGCAAGTGCTGGTCTGGGTGGGTCAGGGGCAGCTTTGGGAATGGCCCCCTCCCTGGTTTGGCAGTGGTGGGATCTGTGGTCCCGCATCCTGTGTGGTTTTAGGGGCAGCAGGAACAAGCAGTGCTTGTAAGGCCTGCCTGATCCCCCAGCAGGCACAGATTTTACCCTGGATTGGGGCTGATGGGATGTTCATAAAAAATCTGTGTCTGCCCAAGTACTAGGGGTGTTTAGGGGAGGGGTGGTGTATGTTGGCTCTGTTTCTGGATACCAGTGGGAATGTGTTGGATAAAGTGAGGGAATAGAGAGCTTTAGGCTGCGGAAGAGGCTGAGGAATGGGCTGATAGGAGAGAGGAAGAGGGGGAGATGGAATATATTAGGGCAGTCAAGGATTTGCCCACACTGCACATCCCTGATAGAGCTCTCTAGTCATTGTCAGATAGAGCTGGTTGGCAAAACAGATCTTTTCAGCCTTTCCTTGTTGTTCTGGTGGCATTGAAAGGGGAGATACTAATATTCACGAGGCTTTTTTCCAGCTCCTCCCACTCACCAGGATGGATTGGGGTCAGGACCAGGCAGTACGACACCACGGGTTAGGCTTGATGACACAGTCAGCCTCGGGTTTGGTGTGCTTTTGGTGGTGCTGAGCTTGTGGAGGTACGGTGGGGACAACACAGTGGTGGCCAGGGCAGAGCAGAGCAGAGCTGGCACAGAAGGGAGCTGGGAGCTCAGATCTGGTTTGTGTGGACACAGACGGCTCCATTGCCACGCGGGCGTGTTGAGGTTGGCGTGGGCGTTCCTGCTGGAGGAGAGGTCCGGCAGTGTGGGGATGGATGGGTGCTCCCACATGGCCAGGGATAGCGTGGGTGGCCGTGGTGGCCATGGGAGCATTGTGTTTGTAGCCAGTGCAGATGGCTCAGGGCTGCCAGATGGGCACATGTTGGTGCCAGACACGCTGCATGGACACGTCTGGGGGCTCAGTGTCCTGGTTTGGAGGACAGGTATCTGCCAATAAAGGCAGAAGCTTCTCTTTGAAATGGAGAATGTAAGCCCTCTCCCTCCAAATTATTATAATTTTGAAATTAAGGGGCTCTCACGCAAAGATATGGGAATTAGGAATAACAGTTCTTTACTAGGAAAATTAAAATAGAAATACAGTATTACAAAGAACAAT
>JANRGV010000120.1:27695235-27727282 GCA_024734035.1 Alethe castanea | reverse complement strand
GTGTGCAGGGTGTGAGCAGTGCCCTGTGTGGGTCTGAGCAGTGCCCTGTGTGGGTGTGCAGGGTGTGAGCAGTGCCCGTGTGGGTGTGAGCAGTGTCCTGTGTGGGTGTGCAGGGTGTGAGCAGTGCCCTGTGTGGGTGTGAGCAGTGCCCTGTGTGGGTGTGCAGGGTGTGAGCAGTGCCCTGTGTGGGTGTGAGCAGTGCCCTGTGCGGGTGTGCAGGGTGTGAGCAGTGCCCTGTGTGGGTGTGAGCAGTGCCGGTGCCCGTCTGTGCTCCCGGGTGTTTCCCTGTGCCGCGGGTGTGTCGGGAAGGGCACGTCTGTCTTCTCCAGGGTGTTGTTTTTTACGACTTGGTGGCATAGCCCAGAAGCCCAGTGCAGCTCCTTCCCCTCAGACTGTCAAAATCGCTGCTCGTCAAGCTTCAGGGCAGGCTTTATACCCGGGATGTGCTGGGAGAGAGGCAGGGGACAGGTCCCTGGATGCAGCAAGAGGGCCTGGCCCGTATTTAAGGTGTCCCCAGGCAGTCACACCAGAGGATGGCGGTCCCTGTCTGTCCAGCACAGGACAAGCCGGGATGCTGGCTGCTCCCAGCAGCTGGACGTGCTGCCTGAACGCTTCAGGGCAGCGAGGAGGCTGCTGGGGCTGGTCATCCATCAGCCTGATGCTTTCCAAAGGGGCACAAGCACACTCTCAGCCCCGTTTCCGAGGGACACTGACGAAGCCTTAGCACAGCCTGTAACCCTGGCGGTGGCGCTTCTTTCTCCCTGGCATTCCCAGATCCAATCCAGGGCGGGTGCTCCCCCGGGGGATGGTGTGGGCAGCCGGGATGGTGACCCCTCGCTGTCCCCCCGTGGTTGCAGGCGGGAGCGTCGCCGGCGGCACCACATGTCGGTGTGGGAGCAGCGCACCAGCCAGCTGCGCCGGCACATGCAGATGTCCAGCCAGGAGGGCATCAACAAGGACGAGCCGCCCCTCATCAATCCCCACGCCAGCATCTTCCGCAGGAAGAGACCCGGGGAGGGTGTCACCCTGGAGAAATGCGCCGAGGAGCAGGGCAAGGGCGAGCGGCCGCTGGCCGAGGGACCCGAGCAGCCGGTCCCAGGGGCCAACCCCGGCGCTGGCGAGGCCAAGCGGGACAAGGACGTGTGGCAGCAGAAATCTTGCCATGGGAACTGTGAGCCGGGAGAACAGGACGGGGCGGGGGGCAGCATCGAGGATAGAGCCAGGATGAGACAGAGCCAGCGGCGCAGCCGGCACCGCAGAGCCCGCATGGAGGGCAAGGACACGGCTGGCATCTTGGGGAGCCGCTCAGCCAGCCAGGAGACGGGGCTGGAGGAGGCCAGCGCTGCCGAGGGGGCGCAGGAGGGAGAGCGGCGTGGGGACGTGGCTGCAGCAGAGGCACTGATTCCAGGGGAACCCGAGGCGAGCGGGGAGTCCATCAGGTTGGTACCCAGAGAGGGCATCTTGCCATCCCCGCAGCTCCTCGTATTCTATCCTCCTATCCCCGTATCTCCTCACACCTCTTTTCCTCCCCCGTCCCTCCTGCAGGACAAACGGGGTCCCTGCTGGCGATGCCGACCTGATCGGGGCCGGCAGGAAGGGGAGCCCCGCACACGCCGGCCCCGAGCCGTCCCAGGGGAAGGGGACGGAGCAGGAGTGCAGCAGCCCGGACACGAGCGAGCAGGCGCTGCTGGAGCCCAGCCGCAGCGTGAGCCGCAGCGAGCCCGACCTCTCCTCCATCGCCCCCAACGCCACCGAGAGCACGGCCATCATGATCGATGTCCACGACTCCGCTGTGGTACAGAGTGAGGATCCGTCTCTCTTTCCTGAGCCCCTCTCCCAGCCCTCGGGGACCCTGCGGGGATGGAAAGCCGCTTGCATGGCTTTTCTTATCCACATCCCTCAGCTGAGGGGGGGTCTCCTTGCTGCTCCTTGCAGTACCTCACCCCACTTTTGCAAGGGAGCATCCCCTGGGGCCCCTGTCCCTTTCACACCTCTTTCCATCTTCCCCTTCATCTGATCCATCATTTCCCCTTCCTCTCTGCCTGGGCAACACTCTCGTATTCCCTGTTTTTCCTGGAACATCTGTAGCCTCCGGCAGCTCACTGTCACTCAAACCCCTTAGCAGCATCCTCGCTGTCAAGGTGAGCTGCTTTAAACAGTGTTATTAATTACCCAGCAAGGTGAAAACTGGCCTTGTTAAACCTGCTTCATCTGCTCCATCCCAGCAGCTGGTGTGTTTTCTTCCTGCCTAGTCCCTCTGCCCGTAACAGCACAGGGATTCAGAGCAGGAATGAGGGGGGTGCCTGGGTGGCAGGGACACCCCAGGGTGTTGTCTGGGTGCAAGGCCGGGCAAAGGCTCTCGCTTTCCTGCAGTTAGCAACAAGACAGACGGTGAAGCCAGCCCCTTAAAGGAGGCTGAGACCAAAGAGGATGAGGAAGAAATGGAGAAGAAGAAGCGGAAGAAGGAAAAGAGTGAGACGGGCAAAGCGATGGTGCCGCACAGCTCCATGTTCATCTTCAGCACCACCAACCCGTGAGACGTTTTTCACACCAGGGCTGGGGAGGGCTGCAAGGGGAAAGACCCCAGGCATCACCAACATCTGGGAACCCCTGTGAGAAGGGAGCTGAGCATCTCCCAAACAGGCTTGATAAGCAGCCACGATGTTCCCCAAGCCCCACATGGCAGCTGCGCTCATGGCTCTCTCTCCTGACCGCTGATGCTAAGCTGGGGTTTTCATTCACTGTTTGTTATATTTACCTGCAGTTTTCTGCTGCTCTGTAGCTCTTCCCCAGACCCAGCAGCCTGGAAGAGTTAGCACCCCAGTTTCCTAGGGACTCTCTCTGCCTGGCTGTGGGGCTGAGCCAGCTGAGGAGAGGGATCAACAAGCCCAAATGCCCCTTGATCTCCCTTCTTCTGCTCCTCAGGCTTTCCTGCCCATCTCCCCACCCTGGAAGGGGGCGATACAGGGTGGGGTGTGCTGCAGCTGTGGCCTGCCAGGTGCTCACAGGCGGGGTGTGGGCTGTGTCCCCGCAGGGTGAGGAGGGCCTGCCACTACATCGTGAACCTGCGCTACTTCGAGATGTGCATCCTGCTGGTGATCGCCGCCAGCAGCATCGCCCTGGCCGCCGAGGATCCCGTCCTCACCAACTCCGACCGCAACAAAGTGAGTGCAGCCCCCTCCCGCTCCCCCACCAGGGCAGGCAGAGCTTCTCTGGGGTTTGAGGCAGAGCTCCTCTGGGGTTTGAGCTCTGCAGCATCTGTAGGACCAGGGCAGGTGCTGGTGGCACTTGTGCTGTGCCGTGGAATCTGGCTTCTTCCCCTTCACCTTCCATTATGGGAGTCACTCTCAGCTTCCCACACGTGGGGTTTAGAGCCTGGGGAGAGTCCAGGATGCCTGGTCAGCTGTAAAGTGGCTTGAGCTGAGGAGATACTGGTACAGGCACTGGTGTGGGGCACACGATCTTGGCTAGCAGTGTCATTTCCCAGCCACTTGCATGGGCAATGATTCCCTCCTGCCTGCACAGGCTGGGTTTGGGGCTGTCCTGAACTCTTAGGGGCAAGGCTGGGCTTGGCTCAAGCAAAACAACCCCATGTTTGCCCTGAGCCAGGCAAGCTGCTGTAGCTGGGTGTCTGCACAGCAGCAGCTGCAGAGCACCTGTGCCCTCTCTCTGCAGGTGCTGAGGTATTTCGACTACGTCTTCACTGGTGTCTTCACCTTCGAGATGGTGATCAAGGTAAGAGCCCTGACAGGATGCAGCATCTCTGGGAAATAGCTCAGTTTTGCAGGTCTGCTCCTAAATTTAAACGGTGGAGACCTTAAAGTCTGGTTCTCAGCAGTGGCGCTCCAGAGTGCTCAGCACTTTCTTTATGATCCTTGAGGCTTCCACAAAATATGAAATCCTACACCCACGACATTGGGATGTGTCTGCAGTGCCCCTGTCCCCCAGCTTGTCCCTTCCACTTGATGTCTGAGCTGCTCATTCCCTGCCTGTTTTTCTCTCTGCATCTCCCCTCCAGATGATTGATCAGGGCTTGATCCTGCAGGACGGCTCCTACTTCCGAGACCTCTGGAACATCCTGGATTTCATCGTGGTGGTGGGAGCGCTGGTGGCTTTTGCCTTGGCGTGAGTGGCTCCTGTCCTTGTCAGCTCCCTGCCTTCCCTCAGCTGGGGTGGGAGGAGGATGCAACTGTGTCTTATGGTTACCAGACTCTTGATTTGCTTTCGTATTTTATTTCTCTGCTCTTCTGCTCTGCTTCTGGGACGCTCCTGGCAGTGGTGTGTGGCTGCTCCAGGGATGTGTTTCTCCTTGTTTGTCAGAAGCTGGTGAGAAAGCAGGCAGGGAGCAAGGCAAGGCAAGCTGGAGATGCTAGGAAGGAGTTGGTGGTGAAAGTGGATTTGAAACAGAGCAGAAGGGGCTGTTAGAGAGGGAGAAAATGCCCTAAAGGTGCCAGAGCTGGAGCTGTATACCTGCTGTGCATCTTGGGGTGCACAGAGACAGCACAAGCAGCAGCCTGCCAGGTGGAGCTGCCCTCTGAACACGTTTGTGCTGGAAAGGGTACCTCTGGCTGGTGACTTTTCCTCTGGTCTGAGGGGACATCGCTCTGGAGCCCTGCAGGAATGCAGGGGATGAGGCCAGTGGGGTTTGTGCCAGCATCCTCTGTGGCATCACTGACAGGGCTGTGTGCTTGCCCTGCAGCGTACCCACTGAGCATTGCTTTGAGACTGGGCTCTGGGGCTGAGCCTGTGGCACCTGTGGGTGCTGGGATGTCCGTGGTGCCCGTGCCACGGAGGGCAGGAGCAGGCAGGGATGAGTTTCCTGCTGCAGTGATGCCCCCTGTGCTGCTGGCTGGGGCAGGGGGTGCAGTGAGCTCAGGGAGGGATGTGTGGTGCCAAGGTGATGCTTGCAGGGAAGGGCCGTCCCCTGGTCCCCACTGGTGCCCAAGCAGGGAGAGGAGGAGAGAGGAGAGGCTCAGGCTCCTTTGTCAGGGGCAAGGGAGCCTTTTCCTTCCCAGGCAACTTCCATCAAGGATTTTGATGGCTAAAGGAGCACAGGTTGTTGGCTCAGCCTGCTCCTGGGTGGAGGGGTGTCCTCACCAGTGTACCCTAATTGCTTACTGTCCCCTTGCCCTCACTCACCCCACAAGGGTGGCACAATTCCTGCAGGACCCAGCACTGAGCATGTGGGGAAGCTGCCTGGCACCTTCCAGCCCTGCTTGCCACCTGCCTGCCTCCACCCATCCTCCTGGGGGAAGGACGTTCCCTCTGGGCATGAGGCAGCTGAATTCTCCAGGGTGAGCACCCCCACCAGCTGTGGCACCAAAACCCTTCCCGTGGGGAAGGCCTTGGCATCTCCACACACGTTTGCAGCAAGCACTGGGGTCTCCTGCTCCCTCTTGCAGCCATAGCTGGGTAAATACTGAGCTGCTTGTGCCATGGACAGGGGCTTTTAATCGTGTAAACCTGCAGGATTGTCCATCTGCCCTGCCTCCAGCGTAGCTCCTGCTGGAGGAGATGAGCTCATGGCTTTGGGAGTGAAGGGAACAAAGGCACCACGGTGATTTCTGATGGGTTCATACATTATAAAGCATTTATAAGAACACCTTCCTCTCCCCTCAGCAGCCCAGCACCGCCACAGCCGCGGGAGCTGCAGGATATTCACCAGCTCTCCATGTCCCAGCCTGCTGCCCTCCTGGTCTCCAGGGGAAAGCTCTGGTGGGGATTTGTCAATCCCTCTGCTTTTCTTCTCCCTCTGTGAGCTTTTTGATGTGGGGCCAGAGCAGAGGGAGTGTTCTCCTCCTCCTCCTCCTCGGTTCTGGGTCTGGCTGGGAACAGCAGTGCCCCTGGAGTGGCTGTGGTGATTACCTGGATGAGAGCAGCTGGTGACTGAGTCCAGCACTTCCCAGCAGGAATGATGGGATGTGCCATGCAGGTTTCCTGCCCCTTTTGCCTCCCCTCTGCACTCTGGTGTTCCCACAGGGATCCTGGGTGGCTGTGGGCACAGCAGGAGATCTTTGAGCTGGTTCAGCAGTGCCACCATCACCCACAGGCTGTCTGTGCCACATCCAAATCACTGCTAACCAAGTGTCCAGCCTCAAAGCCATCTCTTTGAGTGCCATTGTGGCTTGTCCACAGCTCCCTGGGAGGCCACAAATCCTGGGAGAGAGGCTGTCTCCATTCATCTGTAACTCTCCACATGGAAAGCTAATACATCAATCCATACACAGCCTAAATAAAAAGCTGTAGATCTCCAGAGAGTTCAAATTAAAGTAGCTGAAATAACAAGAACCACAGCTAAAGACCCTGCTTGCCTTTGCCTCTCTCCAAGGAGTCATTTCACATTCACAGCAGCTTTGCAGAGCTGTCCTGGGATGGTAGAAAGGTTGGTGGAGAGGTTGAGTGGCCAGTGTGGAGCCCTTGGTGTGCAAGGGCTGATGATCCAGCAGAGGGGCCTCATTCCTGGCAGCATCTCCTTGTGCCCATTGGCACCAGGGCCTGGAAGCAAGAAGGACCCCTAGGTACTGCAAAATAACCTGGTGTGAGGCAGGTCAGGACAGAGGTCCTGCCACAAAAGTGCTGCAAAGTTAAATTGTCACCTTTTCAGCACACCTCCTCCATGCTGGACTAACACACAGCCAGGGGCTGGGGTTAGTTTATGTGTTTTAGGAAGTGTTTTACTTACAGGCTTTGCCCATGGTGCTGAGCACTCTGTGAGCACGTGGCAGGGACTTGGCTCAGACAGGGGCAGAGGCTGGGTTACAACCAGGGACCTTGGAGCCCACCTTGGCTTGTCCAGTCGAGTGTCCTGCTGGCTTGCAGGAGATCTTGCACTGCAGTTCAGGCTCTTAATCAGTGGAGCTCTCAATAGAGGTGATTTAGCAGAATTTGGATGTGGCTTGCAGGTAGGTTCCCTTGGCTCACTGACCCCCATCACTCTTGGCTAAGGAGCACCATGTGCCTTCATGCTGCTGCTCCCTGTCCCACTCCATACAGGTTCCTCTTGCAGCAGAGCTTTCTCTGTGTGCCTCCCACCCAAAGCCTCCAGCAGGGAGGGCAGGAGGGGCTTCTGGATGAGTCCCTGCCTGGAGATGTGCCCCATGCTGAAGGGTACAACATGGTCTGCTCACCGTGCCATTCATCCCAGGTCTGGAGTGGTGGGCAGCAGCTGCAGGGTCCCCATGCAGCTCCCCTGACACTTTTCTTACCTTCCTCCTCTCTCTCTTTTTCCATCTCTCTACTGGTGGTGCTTGGTGGCTGCTGGGCTGGATCACCGACAGGAATGCTTTGGGGTAACTATGGCGCTCGAGATCTTGTGGGGTGCTGTTCCTGGGGATGCAGGGGGTGGGTGCAGGTGGATGTCAGTCTGTCCAGCACCTGGGCTGACCCTTAGCTGCATTTTCAGGGACTGCAGGCACTCCTGAGGGCTGGAGGATCCCCCTCAGCAGGGGCCAGACACTGCAGTTGGGGTGTCCTTGGTGACAGCTTGCACCTCAAGTGCTGCCCTCAAACCCTCACCGCAGCCCTCAGCCAGATGCCCCAGGCCCTTATCCAAGCTCTATTTCTGAGCAAACAGGAGCAAAGTGACTCCTAGGTGTGTCTGTACAGTTGCTTCCCATGCATGTGAGGGCTGTGCTCCTAGGGAGGACTATTAATTAGTGGTTTTGTTTACATCTCATAATGATTAAGCCCATTATTGTACTCCCTGTTGCATTAACCCTCGCCAAGGAGCTGTGTAATTGGGAGCATCTGTTGTTGCAAGTAATTTCCTTGACGTTTTTCAAGGGTGCCTGGTGGATCCAAGCTGTGCCACCTTCACCAGGACCTTGCTGCTCCACCCTGAGATCCAGTCTTTAATTAAAAGACAAGGAAAAAAACCCTCATATTTTGGTTGGGGAATAATCATCATATTCAAGAAATGAGGGTCATAAGGGGGCTTTTCTAAAGAATTCTCCCTCAGCCCTGATCTGGAGAGACCTTAGAGACCCTTCCAAGGGTCCAGCCCCTGTGCCTTGGGCAGGCACACCTTCCACCTGACCAGGTTGTTCAGGACCCCATCTAACTTTGCCTGGAACACTTCCAGGGATGGGGCACCCACAATTTCCCTGGCAATGTCGACCCCATTGAGTGAACCACCCTCGTTTTATTCTGAATTTCTTGCAACTGGCAGGAAATGGTTTGCAGGGGTGGTGACCTTTGCACACAGCGTGTGCCTGAAGGAGGGAAGCAAACCTCCTTGTGCTCCTGCACCCTGCCAGCCTCCTGGCACTGCCTGCCCCAGCCCTGGCTCTGCTTCCCACAGCCAGGGGTTTGTTAAGGTCACTGGGAGGGTGCTGATCCCGGGACAGAGAGCATTACCTTGTTTCCCATCCCTGCTGGCTCTCAGTGCGTGTTGGAGGTGCCGCGTTCAGGTGGGCTGAGCGCTCAGCAGTGACTGTGCCCCTCCTGTTCCCATCTCCACACCTGCTGGGGGCGTGTTGTCAGCAGCTCAGCTCCCCAGAGCACCCAGGTCTACAAGGTTATTGTCTCTCTGTTCCATTTTTGGGTGCTTGTGCCTCCCTCCGACGTGGCAGGACCAACAAGGGCCGGGATATCAAGACCATCAAGTCTCTCCGTGTGCTGCGGGTCTTGAGGCCCCTGAAAACCATCAAGAGACTGCCCAAGCTGAAGGTAACGAGCTCCATCTCCTGCCTTACATCCTCTTCTCCTCTTCCCTGGGAGCAGGGACCACCACAGTGATTTGCTTGTGAGCAATAAAGTTGTTTTCAAAGCTTTTGGGGTGTTTTAGGAGCCCTGTCTGCAACCACAACACCCTTTAGGCTGCTTCGTGTCTGGAGGTGCAGTGAGTTTTTAAAAGCAAGCTTGGACCACTGCAAGGTGTCCAGAAGTAGTTCCTCTGCCAGGGAAAGTGGGACTTGAGTGGATAAAAGGGAGCAAAGCCCAGATGTTCTCCTGAAAAATAGGCTGCCCTGGTTTTGGAGAGCTCAAATCTCTTTCCAGATTTTTTGATCTTTCCCACCAGAGCAGGTCACAAACAGCTCGGGGTTCTGTGTGCTGTGCTGTGCTCTGTTGCACTGGAGAGGGATTTCCCATCTCAATAATGGGATTAATTCTGCATCACAGGTAGGATTATGAATTTCACTACCCTAGCTGATGTGGTACAGAGTCAAAAAAGTGTATGAGACCAAGGAAACCCTTTTTTTACTTGTAAGTGGTTTGGCTGATTGATGAGACCCAGGGTGGCACCCCAGAAACATGGGGTTTGACCCCAGCTTTTCTTCCTGATCAGTGGATGGAGTCAGCCCGTGTCAGTTCATTTCTGGAAGTGGCTGTCCCCATCACGAAACAGGGATAAGGACAATTCCCAGTTGAAGTGCTGTAAGAACCAGGGCTGAGAGCACTAAGGAACGTGCTGCTGTGGCAGGCAGAGGTATTTGCTCTGCCTTGTTGTTCAGGGTGATGCGAAACGATGAAGTGTTCACTAATTAGTCTTGAGTGGTGCTAATTGCATCATTAGGATGGTCCCCTGTCTGCTTCCCTGGTTGCAGAGAACACTGAGGATACAAATATCCATCCCTGGTGCTGTCTCAGGGGCTGCATGGTGCCTACATGTGTGCTGTGGGCACTCTGGGTGCTAACCTCATTCACAAAATACCTTTTGGCCTGGGAGAAGGCCCAGCTCTTTCCCTCTTTCCCCAGCAAGTAGCATGGTCTTGGTCCTGCCCTTTGCCAGGGCTGTGGGTTCCGCAGGGTGAGCTCTGCCCTCCCTTTCAGGCTGTTTTTGACTGCGTCGTGACATCTCTCAAGAACGTTTTCAACATCCTCATTGTCTACAAGCTCTTCATGTTCATCTTCGCCGTCATCGCCGTGCAGCTCTTCAAGGGGAAGTTCTTCTACTGCACTGACAGCTCGAAGGACACGCAGAAGGACTGCATGTAGGTGCCCTGTGCAGTAGGTCTGGCACTGCTGACCCCTCTGGCGAGGGCAGGGTGCTCGGTCGTGCCTGCTGTGGTTCCTCAATAAGTCCTTGGCCATGACTTGCTCCTGGGGACAGCATGGGCTGAGCCCTGTCCCCAGCACTGTGGCCCATCCTTCTGTGGGGTGCAGAGCCCTTAATTTGCTCCTGTTCTTTCCTCCTTCTCTCTTCTGTTTTACTTTCCCCTTCCCTCATGGTTGTTCTCCCCAATTTCTCCCTGCGGGAGGAGAGGTGACCCCCCACACACACCCACGCTGCCCCCAGGGTTCAAACCCACCTTCCCATACTCTGGCAACCCAAAAACCCACGGTCACTGCTCCTTCCAACCTTGCAGAGGGAACTATGTGGACCATGAGAAGAACAAGATGGAGGTGAAATGCCGGGAGTGGAAGCGGCACGAGTTCCACTATGACAATATCATCTGGGCTCTGCTCACCCTGTTCACGGTGTCCACCGGTGAGGGGTGGCCCCAGTGAGTATTCTGCTGGGTCTGTCCCCTTAATAGGGGTGGTCACATCCCTGTTGGGGTGGTCAGGTTGCACCCAGTGGGACTGAGAGAGGAGCTGCTGGGCAGGGAGGCATGGAGAATAACAAATTAGACCAGCACAAAAGAGCTTTTAGCCCCGCTGTGAGGCTGGGGCAGTGGCTGGGGTTGGCTTCTTCCTTAGGGAGTGAATGATGGATAATCTCTTTTCTGCTTGCCCAGAGATATATTTTAGGTCAATATTAAGGATAATGGTAGGCCTGGGCCTCTCTAAATGCTCATGTGAGTTTGGGCAATATTTTTTGAGCGCAGGAAAATCCATTTTCCATCAGGGATGTGGCAAAGCGCCATAAAACAAGCTGTAGCCATTTAAGAGGGTCATCCATGAAAGCAGATCAGGACAGAGCTTTACCTCATCATTGCACAAGCATGGACAGACAGAGCTGGGTCCCATTGGAAGTGGTGGGTGTACCCCTGGTTGCTTTTCTTCACCTCTCTGCCCACAGGGTGCTGCAGCACTCGGTGGATGTGACAGAGGAGGACCGCGGGCCCAGCCGCAGCAACCGCATGGAGATGTCCATTTTTTATGTCGTCTACTTTGTGGTCTTCCCCTTCTTCTTCGTCAACATTTTCGTGGCTCTCATCATCATCACGTTCCAAGAGCAAGGAGATAAAATGATGGAGGAGTGCAGCTTGGAGAAGAACGAGGTATGGTCTGGGGATGAGAAACAAGGATGTTTCCATGGGGTTTTTAGCAGTTAGGGAGCTGGGAACTCCCTTGCTACTGAAAAGGTGAGAAACCCATGAGCCAGCTGCCTTTCCAGATCATGGAGGAAGGAACTGCGCCAGCCAGCACCTCCCAGGTGTCCGTGGGGTCTGATGGGTGTTATTTTGTTGCAGAGGGCCTGCATTGACTTCGCCATCAGCGCCAAGCCGCTGACGCGGTACATGCCCCAGAACAGACACACCTTCCAGTACCGCGTGTGGCACTTCGTGGTGTCCCCGTCCTTCGAGTACACCATCATGGCCATGATAGCGCTCAACACCGTGGTGCTCATGATGAAGGTGAGCTGCTGGGCAGGGTGAGGCCGTCCCCTTTGGAGCGGGAGGATCCATCAGGGTGGGAGCAGAGGGTGTTTTGGTTGTGGAGGTGCTTTGGGACAGAGTGTGTATTCCCTTGGCACAGATGCTTGAAACAACACAGGACCCAAAGTGGAGGTGGCTCCTTTTCTAAAAGAAATGACCCAAATTATTTAGACCTCTCAACTCCTGCAGGCAGATCTGGATTTCCTCTGTGCTCCCTTCTTAGAAGAAGTGGCATCTGTCCTGGGAGAGGGGTGGAGAGAGTAAGGACATGTTCTTGATGCCCCCAGGGCAAGGAACACAGACCACCACAGGCCTGTCCTGAGGGAGGGGTGAAGAAAGGAAGGAATTCTGGAGGCAGCCAGGGCAGCAAACATAGGCCATGTCAGGTCTGTGCTGGGATAGTCATCAGCCAAGAGGCTGGCAGGCCCCCTCCTGGCTAGTGCTGTCTCTGTTTCCTCAGTACTATTCTGCTCCATACACCTATGAGCTGGCCCTGAAGTACCTGAACATTGCCTTCACCATGGTGTTCTCTTTAGAGTGTGTCCTCAAGATCATCGCTTTCGGCTTCCTGGTGAGTGCCTGCTCCTGTTCTTTATGAGCGTGCTAATTTGGACTTTGGCAGTGCACAGATCACAGAGTGAAGGTGTTAATACCGTGAGGTTGCTGCTACTTATTTTGGACCCTGCTTTTGGACTCGAACCCTTTGGTTCTCATTGCACTTCTCAGTGCTGGATGCTTCTGGGAGAAGCCACGCTGCTCCTTTACTTCTTGCCTTATGCTCTGTGCCTGAACCATTCATGTTCTGTGCTGCTGCTCTGTTAGAGCCCACTGCTGCTGCACATGCTGGTGGCTGTGCTCCCTTGTCTCCACAAGTCAGGAGGTGTTGGTGAGCTTCTGTCCTTGGGCTGTACCAGCTGGACCAGACCTGAGCAGCCGTGAAACCTCCCTGACTGATTCACAGTCCTCAAGCTCCCAGCTGCCCATTTGGGGTCTGAAACCACAGGATTGCTTTTTCTTCAGCCATTCGCTGCTTATGGGAGATAAAGTCCAGTATCAGAAGGGTTTCTAGCCACCCTCCTTGCTCCCAGTAGCACCAGTCATGGTCATGTTTGGTCTTGTACCAGCTGCTGCACAAATACCAGGGGCTGAGATGTGTCCAGTGAAGAGGAGGGCAAAGCAGCCTCCTGGCTGTGAGGATCAATGTACCAAGCTGTTGCAGCCTGACCTAGGCTGGGGCTGCTTTTCCTGCTCCCATTTGCCGGGGTGGTCTGTTGGATGCATGAATCATCTCCCAGCAGAAGCTGCTTGCTGCAGACATGCTCAGGTCTGCCACTGTCTCAGACACAGGATGGTGTTCCAGACCATGGCTGCATACAAATGGGCTGAGAGGTCTCCTCCACTGTCCATGAGCAGCTTTGGCCCATGGCCCAGCACCCTTCAGACCTGCCATCCCTGAGCTCAAATCCATATTCCCTCTCTCCCTCTTTCTTTTGCAGAATTATTTCCGGGACACCTGGAACATCTTCGACTTCATCACGGTCATCGGCAGCATTACGGAGATCATCCTGACGGACACCAAGGTGAAGCAGGGGCTGGGAGCAGCGGGGTGTGGGATGGTGGTGGGGGCTCCCACCTCCCTCTGACCCTCTCATCTCCTCCTCCCAGCTGGTGAACACCAGCAGCTTCAACATGAGCTTCCTGAAGCTTTTCCGGGCTGCTCGTCTCATCAAGCTGCTCCGCCAGGGCTACACCATCCGCATCCTGCTCTGGACGTTTGTGCAGTCCTTCAAGGTCAGTCTCTTGTGCCCTGGCCTCTTCCCAGGCCACAGGGATGTGGTGCTGCTTCCCAAGGCCTTGCAGGATGGCTCAGCACAGCTCACCTGTGTGTTTTGTACTCCTCTGGGGCTGGGCCTGTGATAGATGAGATGACTCATCTGCTTCTCTTGCAGGCGCTCCCCTATGTCTGCCTCCTGATTGCCATGCTTTTCTTTATCTACGCCATCATTGGGATGCAGGTGAGACAGACGTGTCTGCGTGTGTCCTTCTGGCACAGACGGTGACACCGGCGCGTCCCCAGTGTTGCACACAGGAGCTTTGTGCCTGCCTCTCATTGCTGCACCCACTCAGTGCCAGGAAGGTGCTGAGGATGGAACAGCTTCTTTGGGAGCTGCAGGGCCACATGCCCTGAGGAAGCTGCCATGGGCTTGTTAAGTCAAGCTCCACAACTGCCTTCCCAGCTGGTGCCTTTGGAGATGTGACCTCGGGGGCTCAGCTGGGTGTCTGCCATCCATCTCGTCCCTGTAGCTGCACCACTGGCAGTCTGTTTGGGTGTCACATTTAGGGCCCTGGCGTGCCCTCCCAGCTGGTGGGGGGTTGGCAGAGCACAGGGAGGCATCAGCTTTGCCAGCTCCAGCTGGTGAATAAGAGGCATGTGAGCTGAACCCCGCACGTGCCGCGGGGCTGGCTCGCCTCTGCTGTGACTAAATCCCACGCTGGGGATGTGACAAAGCGTCCTCGACGACGAGCACTGGGGATGTGGAGCTGCCCAATGAGCTGCCTCAGTACCCAGTGCCTCACAGGAGCTGATTTTGGGGTGACAGAGGCCCCTGGCTTGTGCAGCTTGGCAGTGCCATGGCTGATTTTTGCCACCCTGTCCTACACACCTCGGCACCTGCTCCAGGTGTTCTCCTAAACAGCCACCATCTGACTCAGCCCCCCTCCCTGCTGGGTGGTAGTATTAGATTTATATATTATTTTTTTTTACATTTTTTTTAACACCATTGTGAACAAATCCCCAAGCAGTAAAGTCTGTGGGCGTTATTTGAGCAAAATAGCTGGAGGCAGAAAATATTCTACAATCACACATTCCAAAAAACCTGTACAGGGAAAAAATACTCTGCAGTTGGTGTATTTTTAGGTTCAGGGAAAGGGGAATAAATATTTAACAGTAATAACAGCACATTTTTCCAATTTGAGGCACTTTACGAATGTTCGGTGTGTCTTACCGCAGCCTTGGCTGAGGGTTGTTGTTAGAATATTGTCCAGAGCTTGATCTTTGTTGCCTCTCTTGGCCCTGGGGGTGGTGGGGTCTGTCTCTCCCTCCCTGAGCCCTTCCCCACCAGGCTGTTTGCAGCACCTGGCTCCAGCATCACAGACCATTTCTCCACCAAGGGAAGAGCTCTGGGAGTGTCCAGGACTGTCCAGCACCCAGCCAGGATGGTGGGACTTTGTCCCTGCGCCTCCAGCGTAGCTGGGGTCGCTCGGTGCCCCTCGGTGCTCAGATGGCATCGAGGGATGGATGTGGAATGGTTGCACTCAGCTGATCCCAGGCCCTCCATGCTGCTGTTTCCATGGTAGCTCAGCCTCTCGCAGCCTTTGCCACCCACAGCAAATCCCTGCCAAGGAGGGGAGAGCCTCCTTCCCCGATGGCTGCCTGGCACCAGCTCCTTGGCACGCTGGCTGTGCACCAGCCTGTGCTTGCTGGGGCACTTTTCGAGCAATCACAGAGTCAGAGGATGCTTTGGGTTGGAAGGGACTTTAAATGCCACCTTGTCCAACCCTGTGGCAGGGACATCTTCAGCTAGATCAGGTTGCTCAGAGCCCTGTCCAAACTGACCCTCAACGTTTTCAGGGATGGCAGTGTGAACGTGCAGCCGCTTCCCTGGCTGACGATCTCTTGCCTGAAGAGCTGAGCCCTTTCTCTCCCTTCTGTAGGTTTTTGGCAATATCAAACTAGATGAGGAAAGCCACATTAACCGGCACAACAACTTCCGCAGCTTCCTGGGCTCCCTCATGCTCCTCTTCAGGTGAGCTGCCGTGGGAAACATTCCTCCTCATGCCAGAGATTTAATTCGGGCAGGGGGTGGTGAGGTTGCTCCTGGGGGCATCCTGACTCCCTCCCGTGCCACCACGAGCTGCTGAGAGGGCTGTGTTGGGAACAGGAGTGCCACTGGGGAGGCGTGGCAGGAGATCATGCTGTCCTGCCTGGAGGGCAAAGGCTGCGAGCCGGACACCACGGCCACGTCCGGGCAGAACGAGAACGAGCGCTGCGGCACCGACCTGGCCTACGTGTACTTTGTGTCCTTCATCTTCTTCTGCTCCTTCCTGGTGAGCTGCCCCCTCTGAGGGCTCTGGGGATCCCCCTTGTCGGCACCCCAGCCATCAGGTCATCTTCCATCTTCCCACAATCACTCTTCTCTCTCCCTTTCCCTGCTCCCTCTCCTTTCTCTCTGCCTTTCCCCCTTTCATTTAGATGCTCAACCTGTTTGTGGCAGTCATCATGGACAACTTTGAATACCTGACACGGGATTCCTCCATCCTGGGCCCTCACCATCTGGATGAGTTTGTCCGGATCTGGGCAGAGTATGACCGAGCAGCGTGGTATGTAGCTAGCTCCTTGTCTCCCAAGCAACCTCTCAGAGCTGGTTTTAAACCAGGGTCTTTGTTCTCCTGCTGGAACTGTAGTTCTCAGTGAAGTCTGGGATAGTCAGGGATGTGCTGCTGTCACCAGTGGTCGTTACAAGGTCAGCAGCTGGTTCTTGTACTGGTTGGTGGCACAGGCGTCTTGGGCGATGTTCAGTTTGCCATGGGGTGTTCATCCTCAGTGCTGGATGTTCCTGCTCTTCCTCTCCTCCCTACCCAGCAGGCAGATCCCTCCCTCTCAGCCTCCTTTCCCATCCCCATGCACCAGCTGGGAGCCTGTGCCCTGAGACTGGCTCCATCCCTTGGTCCCCAGCACCCACAGTTCCTGATAAGAGCAGGGCTGAGCGGGGCTTGTTCCCACCCCTGGGGATCTGCTGGGCTCCTGCCAAACCCCCTGCACAGGACACTGTTTGGGGCTGTGCTCTGTGCTGGCCAGCCCACTCACCCCTCTGGACATGAGAGGGCTTTGTGTCTGCACTCCTGCCCTTGCTGGTGAGGAGTTTGGAGAGCAGGGCTCCCATTTGGAGGCAGCAGCCTGTTCCCAGCAGTGGGATGGGCTCACAGGGCCCATACACACCCTGGGTAGCCAGATTTTGGCTCTGCTGCTGCAGAGGCCTTGCTCTCCACTGCTCCTCCTCCTCGGATGGTCCCAAGCACCCTTAGAGCAATGGGGGACCCTTTGCAGCTCTGGGAATGTGTTTGCCCTTCACTCAGCCCCAGCACCACCAGGGTGCCTCCTGTGGCCCCTTCCAGAGCCCAGGGACTCTTTGGAGCCGTGATCCACCACTGCCAGGGAGCCTGTGGCCATCTTAACTCAAGGGCCCTTGGGAGCCACACACACTCCTTTTGGAAACTTGAATTTCCCCCCATGTCCTGCCCTCTGGAGACCAGCCTCAGCCAAGGTATTTTTTTATGCCCAGTATCAGCTCCAACCAGAGAAGGGAGATGAGGTGGAGCAGTGAAACACCTAGCTGCTCGCCGTGGGTTGGGTTTCTTCACGCCAGGCCCTTGATTCACCCTCATGGCCCATGGTGGTGGCCTCGGCATCCAGGAGCCACTGTCAAACAAGCCTGAGCTGTCCTGTCCATGCCATATGCCCCTCTGATTCCTGAGCATGCTTGTAGGCAGAGATTAGGGGCACAGGGGGCAGTGGTGGCAGCCCTGGCCTGGTGCTGGGGTGAGTACACGGGTGAGTAACCCCAACAGCTCCCACCGCATCCCGACAGTGGCACCACCGCACGGAGCTCTCGTGGGGACAACACCCAGCACCAGGGGGGAGCTGGGACGGGCTTTGTCCAGATGGTTGGGCTCTGTCTGGTTCTTCATCTCTGGCCAGTGATGGAGGGGGCATGGGAGAAGAGCAAGGAGAAAGAAACCAGAGAGAAAGGCGCTGGGTAGGACGGCGACGCCGCTCTTCGCCTCCCCGCGTGGTTTCCCTCCGCGCTTGTCCGAGGATGCCCAGGAGGCTGCAGCAGCTGCACCTCAGCACTTCCACCCCACGCAGTCCTGCTTCCCAAAGGGCTGGAGCAGAGCGGGGAGCTCAGCATCCTGCACCCCCTCCTGCCAGCTCCTTGCCTCGGCTGCTTCCTTGTGTCCGCGGAGCGGGAGGATACGGCCGTATCCTGGGATGGCTGCACTGGCTCTGGGTTCTGTGGGAGGAAAGGGGGGCGTGTGTTTGGGAAGGTTTGCTTCTAATAATGTGCACCCTTGGCAGAGCTGGGCTGCTGGTCGGAGCACAGGACTGGACTCGAGAGCCCCAGGTGCCACAGCCAGCGGCTGGTCACATTATCCCTCCCTGTCTCAGGTTCCCCAGATCTTGGAGGCACAAGTGGCTCAGCTGCCAACCTCACTGGGACCTCGTGGGCCTCAGAGAGCTGGCTGAGTGAGGTCAGGGGCTCTGGTGACGTGATGGGGCACAACTCCATGGGTTAGAACTCCACCAAGCTGCAGGCTCACCCTGTCCAAAATCCCCCTCCTTCCAGGCGCAGGGGCCAGGGGCAGGATGAGGAAGGGTCATGGGATGGTGTCCACCACCAAAACTGTCCTTCTCCAGGGTGAAGATGGGACAGTGTGAGGAGATATGGGCCAGCTCTCATGGTGGAAGAGGCAGTAGCTGATGCTCACAGCTTTCTCCTCCATGGGTCTGGCAGAGCCAGAAGGAGAAGAGCTGTGCCCTGCTGGGGCTCTTGCCCCACAGATGGCCCCAGTGCCCCCCCCGTTAAGTTTTCCACCCTCCCCTCCACCCTCTCAGTGTCCTATTAACCCACCTGTGCTTCCTTTGCAGCGGCAGGATCTCGTATAAGGATATGTACAAATTAGTACGGGTGATCTCGCCTCCTCTGGGCCTAGGAGAGAACTGCCCCTACAGGGTGGCGTGCAAGGTTTGCCTCCCAGTCCTCCGCCACAACCTGGCCACGGGACACACCATCCACCCCTCCTTCCCCGCTCCACTGCCACCGCGCCTCCCCAGGGAACCCTGACCTTGCTTTCCTTCGAGTTTAAAGAGGTCCACTGCCTCCCAGAGCCAGCAGCTGTTCCCCTCCAGGGGAGGCATCAGGGGGGCTCAGAGCCCCCTGGGAGGGTGGGTTTGGACAAATTGTGCCCCCCAGCCAGCCCCCCACCCCAGTTCCACCGCTGCAGAGAGCCCTGAGGGGCGCCAGGCCAAACGCCACTGTCCCCACTCGGCTTCTCAAAGCACCTCCTGTGGGACAGCAAGGCTTTGGGGAGGGTTTGCTCCTCAGGAAGGAGCAAAGGCTGGAGGATGCTGGGGTCTTTACTGTTGTTTTGGACAGTGAGGGCTGGGGGAGGATGAGGAGGCCAGGGTGATGCTCCTGTCCCTGAGGGATGCTGTGCTGTACCAAACAGCCCCGTGCCCAAGTGTGGCACTTTGAAGGATGAACAACCATGTCTCTGAGGAGCAGGACTCCTGCTAGTCTTGCACATAGCTTGCTGGATCTGCCTGGGAGATGGTGACACCACGGCACACCTCTGGAGCTTGGCAGCTCCTCTCCCTTGAGCTCAGTTCCTGGCTGCTGGCCATGAGTCCGGGGCAGTGATTTGGTCTCCTTGGTCTCTCTGACTCGAAGGGTTTGGTTTTTTTAAATGTTATTTTGGGGTGACAGTTGAGCAAAATCCTGCACCTGCCACATTCTCTGAAGTGCCATGACACCTTTGTCAGTGCCCAGGGCACAAAAGGATGAATTACAGAGCTTGCTCTTCCTTCTGCATCCCTCACGGTGTCTGAGGCGTACGAGGGAACTCAACCCCAGCCCTTGCTCTTGCCTCAGCAGAGGAGGAGGGCTCCTTGCTGCAGCATGCTTCTGGAAACATCACAAAGGCTTTTCTTCCAGCTGGCACCCCTGGAACAGCTCTGTCACCCTCCACAGCTGGACGTGGGGATGGTTTTGCCAGAGGCAAAGCAGCGCAAAGAAGACAAGGCTTCTTTTGATGATTGGTCATCTCATTGAGGAAGATACATTTAGGAACAGATTTCTTGCAAGAATCTTGGATGGGGTCATCAGTTCCAGGAAGGGCTCCTTGGAGTCTTTCATTCTTCTCTGCTGCTGCATCCCGGGTGGCAGCTTGGCTGAGGACACTTGCTCAGGTCCCTGCAGGCAAAAGGCTCCTTCGGGAGGAGTGGTGAGCCCTTCTCAACAGGGCTCCACTGGCAGATGCTGCTCTCCTAAGCTGGATCACCTGGGGCTCAGGGGGACTGTAATGCTTCCTTGGAAGAGGGAGTCTCCAAGTGATCTGATTTCTGCTGACTGTGGATGAGCAGAACAGTGCAGGTGGATAAACTCAAGGAGAGGCAGAAGCAAAGAGTACTGAGAACAGCTTCTGTTGTCCTGTGGGGGAGACCATCCCCATCTCTACCTTGTGTTACCTCGATCTCCTCCTCCCTGTGCAGGAGATATTTCAAGAACATGAGATTTTCAGGAGTTCCTATTGCTCTGGAACAATTCCCAAAAGATGTAAAAAAAAAAAAAAAAAGTCCATGTGGTTGTTGCATCTTGCCACATCCCAAAATGCTAAGTCAGCTTGCACACTCTCCAGTGAGCCTGCCCTGTCTGTCAGGTGAATGCTTCACAGATAATATCCCTGTGGACATCACCTTTTCCTGAATCTACTGTCAGAGAACTCCTGGTGCTCCCTTCCTAACAGCCTGCGTGGCACAGTACTTATTTCCTAACCACAGGAGGACAGATGTCCTGTCCCCCACATTTCCTCCTCTGCCACTCACAGGCTTCTCTCAGGGCCAAGTCATTAATCCCTGATGGTTTCACAGGCCACCTTGTGCTGTAGCCATGGGTCACATCTCTGCCCAGACACAGATGGATGGGTCAGATCCCCCATCCTGGATGTGCCCCTTCTTGGACCAGCTCCTGGGAGTCATCCTGCTCAGATGGATGTCATCCCACATGCCTGCCTGTGCTTCACTGTGGGGAAGTGGTGCCTGGGCACAGAAATCTCCAAGATCCCTGCTCTGAGGAGCAGTGAAGTGTGCAGTTCTCATGTGAACTGTCTTGTTCACTAACGCAAATTTCATGGATTCTATTCCTCCTTCATTGTGTGGAGTGTGAAAGGCAGTGCCTGTTTTGTGCTGGGTTCCCCAAAACTCCCCCTGCCAGGAAGGATGGCTGGAAGATCACTGTCTTGCTTCCTTTTTTGCACTGAATTCATGCATGAAAATGGTATCATCTCACCCTGAGTTGGTGCACATCCAGCTCTGCCAAGGTGCTGACTCCTGGGTATTTCCTCTTGATCATCCTGCTTATCATTCCCCAGTGTTGTAATCAACCATCTTTTGGGTGTGACTGGCCCAGCCCGTTCTGTGCCTGCACCCCAAGCAGCTCCAGTCACCAGTTCTGTTCACGTCTGAAAAGTCAGGACTTATCTTGGTAGGGCCCTTTCTGACTGGGGGGCTGCTTCCACACCCTGAGGAGAGGAGATCTCCTCTCCCCTTTCCATGCTGCTCTGAGCACATTCTAGGGAAGAAGCCGTGGGGATGCTTGATTTTTTGGCAGTGCCCTCCCTCACAGGGCCCCCCAGCTGAGATGGGCTCCTGTCCAGCAGCGAGGGTTGATGCCTTTGGTGTCAAGAGGTTGTCCCGGCCCACTGACCATCCCGAATCAGGCTGGGAGCCCAGCACGAGGGGAAGAAGAGGTGACCAAGCCCAGGATCCCTGGGAGATGTGGATGTGCAGAGAGAGGGAGACACAGCCCAGCCACCCCAGCCTGGCAGAGGGCAGTCCCAGGTGGCCCGTTTTTGGTGGCATTCCTTGCTCAGCAACCCCAGGCAGGTCCTTATGGAGCAGAGGAGTGCAAGGAGAGGGGGGTGGGTCCGGCCCTAACTGCTCCTGTGGGAAACCCAAACAAAGCCCCAATGTTGGAAGGCCCAAACAGCTGCCTCTGCTGAGACTCTTTAAACTCCAACCTGGTGGAACTTGCAGCCGCATGTGGGAGAGAGCCAGGGCGGGAGCATGGCATGCCCGACTTTTCCTCCCGGTTTTTTTTTTCCAGCCGATTCAGCATGCCTTTTGCACTGGTGCATGGTGGGAAAGTGGTCCATCCGCAGAGCCAGACGGAAGCAACTGGGCATCTTCCTTTGACAAGTGACCCTGGCCCACTGCCTTCTATGCAAGATGCTGCCTCCCAATTGCATAGACCCCACGAGCTGGGGATACACAGCCTTTGGCTATGGGTTAGGTGGCCATGCCAAGCAATACCAGGCACCCCCCCGGGAGGGAAGACGCTCCGGAGGCCACGGAGCACCGTGGTGCAAACCACCCTTATCTCAAATAACCCATGGCTCGAGTGCCGTGTATCTGATTTATACCACTCGCACACAGCCCTGGAACCTGTGGGACGAGGTGGGGGCTGCTGGAGGGCTTTAGGAGAGGGGTTGAGGCCAGAGGAGTCGTCCCAGGCTGGTAGCGAGACAGGCGCTTGAGGCCAGCAGCAGAGAGGAGAGGGGTGAGTTGCTTTCCGCCAGCATTCCTGGGTCTGTGTGAGCAGTGCTATAAATCCACATCAGGACAGTCTCTCACGTATGATTTGCCTTGATTAACGGGTTTCCTATTCTTTTCCTGTTTGTCCGTTTGTTTTTTGTTTTGTTTTGTTTTGTTTTGTTTTTTTTTCTCTCCTGTTTTTCCTGTACTATTTTTCGTTTGTACGTTTTTCCGCTCTCTGGGAATGCCTCCTCTCTCTGCATCTCCCTCCCTCCCCTTCCCCCTCCATGAGCAGTGGCCGAATCCATTACACTGAGATGTATGAAATGCTGACTCTTATGTCACCACCGCTAGGCCTCGGCAAGAGATGTCCTTCCAAAGTGGCCTATAAGGTAGATCAACCCTTCCTTCTCCGGGGGTTAGAGCCCAGCAGGAGCCGGGGCACCTGCGGGAGGTGGGACCGGGGGAGCCGGGGAGTGGTTGGGGTGCCCAGTGTGTGTTTGGCTCACTCCTGGGGAGCCTGGCGTGCCACAAGACCACGCTGGCTGGTCTGCACTGAGCTGCCGTGGTCACTCGCAGCTCCGAGGGGAAAAGGAGGGGCAGGATCAGCTGTAGTGTGGGAGTGGGAGGGCTGGAGGAGGTGAGGTGAGGAGCAGCCCTGTAGCACAGTTAGGAGGGTGAGATGTCCTTAGGAGTTCATCCCCAGGGGCTTGGAACCATCCTCATCCCAGCCAGTGCAGAAGCCCTTGGAGATGGGGAGCAGGTGGGCAGTGGGGACAAATCCCAAATCCTGCAGGAGCAGGCCTGCCATGCATGAGGAGCCAGGACCAGCAGCAGGGGCTATCCCAGGGATGGCTTGGGCAAGGCAAAGCCAGGGGCCTTCCACAGGCAGCTCTGAGTTGTCCCACCCTGCGTGGTGGCTGTCAGTCAGGTCCCAGCTGTGTAGGCACGGATCAGGAGCGTGGGAAGCCGTGGAGGATGTGCTGTAGGAGCTGCCTGGCTTTCTGGGGGCACCAGCTGCCAGGACAAGGCCCAGAGCTACAGGAGGATCTGTTGTCCAGGAGGAAATTAGGGTTTTTCTTGGCCTTTTAGCAGGGCTAGCACAGAGGGATTCCTGCACACTTCCAAACACGCTTCCACCCGCTCCAGCTCTCGTGTGTTTGTTCACAGAAGCATACATCCACCATCACACTCTTCCAGGGGGGAAAAACGGGAGGCTTGAAAGCAGGAAAGGGATGTTAGAAGCTGGGTGAGAAGGAATGGGCAGGGAAGGGCTGACCCAAGGTATTCACAAAGCAAAATATACTCTCTGGAAAGTGGATCTGGTCACTTCAGTTTGCACCCCGCCTGCCCAGGGTGGGGAAGGAGCATGGCGTGTCTAACCTGCCTTGGTTGCCCTTTTCTCTTTCCTTCTGCACTTTCTCTACCCTCCCCTTCCCTTCCTTTCCCTTCCCCACCCATGGATAATTTGGACCCCTGCATGTGCTGGCAAACTTCATCTCTGAAAGACGCAAAAAGGGAGTGCCAGGATGTAGCATGCTAGAGGAATCCAGCCGATCTGAAGTCCCTGAAGGTTAGGGACCCTCCTCTCCCCTGCCCCAGGTGGGAAGGGTCGAGAGCTGGAAAGCCAAACCACCCGGGAACGGAAACCTGAGCCCATCTCCCCTTCCCGCACACCCCACATGCCCGCATCCCGCATGGATCGGGTGTGTCTTCCCTAAAGTGCCAGGGGCTGCAGTGGCAGCCCCGGTGCCGTGGGGAGGGGGGCTCAGGGGCCGTTCCTGGGGTGCAGGAGGAGCCCTGGAAGGCAGTGAGCCGGTGTCCTGGGGTGGAAGGAGCCGGGGAGGCGGGGGGCAGCGGCGGGGTGATCCTTGCCCTTCTTTTTTGGCTGTGCTGTTTTGACACTCTTCGTTGCTTTTTTTATTTTTTCTTTTTATTATTTTTTTTTAATTTCGATTATTTTTTTCCCCTTTTGTTTAATGTTTAATTTCTTTTCCTCCAGCCTGGTCGATGTGTTTTTCGATATTGTTTTCCGTCCGCTGTTTTCTTCTCTCTCTTGCGCAGAGACTGGTGCTGATGAACATGCCCGTGGCCGAGGACATGACAGTGCACTTCACCTCCACCCTCATGGCGCTGATTCGCACGGCCCTGGACATCAAAATTGCCAAAGGTAAAGGCTAAAGGCCTTTAGAGAGGTGACAGAGCCAGCAGGGTTGCAGAGTGACCATCGTCCTTCTGTACAATCCCAGGATGGTTTGTGTTGGAAAGAGCCTTTAAGGTCATCCTGTTCTACCCCGCTGCCATGGGCAGGGACACCTTCCCCCATCCATCCCGTGAAGACTTCCAGGGATGGGGCATCCACAGTTTCTCTGGGCAATCTGTTCCAGGTCCTCACCACTTTCTGGATTTCTTCCTAATATCCAAGCTCAATCTACTCTCACTCAGCTTGAAGTCCTTCTTCCTTGCTCTATCACCTTGCAAAAAATCCCTTTCTCTTTAGCTGAGCTGAGGACCTCACAGCTAATTGGGGATTGGCTTGCGGATGGAAGCAAATACCTTGAACAGGCAAATTTCTGCCACTTTCTGTTAAAGAAAAATCATCTATTTCCTTAGGGAAGAGGTAGAGAATTCTTCACCAGAAGCTGTTTCTAGAGAAAAGAAACAGCTTGATGTCCACTGTATAATGGAGGAGAGAGAGAATTCCCCTTCCTCCCCACGTAAAAAGCCAAACCAAGGATGGAAAATATGTGCTTGGCTCCCTTAGGCTGTGGGGGAAAAAAGCCTCTCTCTCTCTCAGGGAAGGTAAAATGTTCAGAGCAGGAAAACCTGCTTTGTGGTTGTTGCTAGAAAGCCTGTGATTCATCAGATCAAAAACTTCCTGCAGAAACATGGCAATTTCAATAAAACATCCCCTAGGAACAGCTCAGCTATTGGAAGAAAACCCAACCCAGGGCAAGACATCATCCCAAGCCCAGTGCTCAGACAACAATGGGTTCAACCCCTCTAGACAAAGCAGAGATTTGATCCTGGGTCTCCTGCAGCTCACCCAAATTGCCCTGTGCTTGGGTGGCTCTGTTGGGGCACACTGCCAGCTTCTGATGATCCCAGGGCTTCCCAAGCTCAGCAAAGCCCTGGCCAGAGAGCTCTGCTCTCCGTGCACAGCCTCGCCGAGCATTTCAGGATTTACCAAGCGGAGCTGCTCGTCCACCAGCACATGATCTGCTCACCAGCAAAAAGAAAGTGGGGCAGCAGCAGGTGTGTGTGGGCTGGAGTGGGATTGGAGCTGCAGAGACGGACCCAAGGCAAGCTTGAAGGTGGCAGCTTTGAGTGGGAGGGTAGGGGATGGGGAGATGGAGGCACAGATGGAGGGGATGGTAGGAAAGTTTCCCTGTGGGAGACCAGGCTCGCTGGTGCAAGATGGCCCTCCCAGCCCAGAGAGATGGATGCTGAGGTGGAACTTCACTTCAGGATGGGAGAGGGGGGTTGGTTGGACCCTGGTGTCGAGGTTTGATGTGTGTGGGCCATTTTTGCTCCCTGCTGTTGAAGGTGGTGCAGATTGGCAGCAGTTGGACTCCGAGCTTCAAAAGGAGATCCTGACCATTTGGCCTCACCTGTCCCAGAAGATGCTTGACCTCTTGGTACCCATGCCAAAAAGTGAGTCTCTGGGGGGGCTGTTATTGCTTTCAAATTCCCCTCATCCCTCATCCAAAGGGAGGTGGGGACTGGCCAGACCCATCCCCAGCTTGAGGGGAAGTGGGGAAAGGGTTTGTTCTGCTCAGCTTCTTGGGAACTCTGGAAAACCACCCAGTTTACAGGGATCTACTCCTGCCAAAGCCACAGTCTGCTGTAAATCCTCCCTGGAGCAGAGCAGGGAGGGAGGCTGAGCACACCTGATGATATGATGAGCATGTGTGGCTTGGTGGCTTAGGATGATGACTTCAAGCCACGTTCATTTATTTTATCTCCGTGGGGAGTGTCTGAGTGCTCAGCACTCTCTCTTTTGGAACGGTGAGAAGAGTTTGAGTGTCACCAGGGCATCCCAGAGCAGGGCTCTTCCCGTGATCCACGTTGGTGCCTTCTCTTACAACACAAGTGACCCCATTTTGTTCCCTCTCATGCTCCCAGCCTCTGATCTGACTGTTGGGAAAATATATGCAGCCATGATGATCATGGATTACTACAAGCAGAGCAAGGCGAAGAAGCAGCGGCAGCAGCTGGAGGAGCAGGTGAGGCTCAGCCAGGGCAGGACGGGCACGTTCAGATCATCCTCTCTGCTTCCCACCACCTCCCAACCCAAACATCCAGCCAGCTGGGATGAAAACAGTGCTGCAGCTCGGGGTTTGGGGACTACAAGGCGTGTCTGTGGTCATCCTCAGGGAACATGAGCACAGTGTCCTCTCTCCGAGTGGTGGGAGCTCGGCTGGGGAAGCGCTGGTTGTTCATCCACGTTTCCTGCAGGCTCAGTTTCTTCCTCTCTCCAATGCAGAAAAATGCTCCCATGTTCCAGCGCATGGAGCCGTCCTCTCTGCCACAGGAAATCATCTCCAACGCAAAGGCTCTGCCATACCTCCAACAGGACACCCTCTCAGGCCTGTGAGTGCTGCCTGTCACTTTGCTGCTCCTGCAGCCCTTGTTTCCTCCTTAGGGCTGGCACTGGGCTGCAGGGAGGGTTAAATTGCTGCTGGGAGCAGGTAGAAATCTCCTGGCACAAAGCTTTTGCAGGATTCCAGGTACCTGGTGTGTGTCAGCATCGCCAGCAGCAGCTGAGGTGGCAAAAGGGGTCTGTGGATGCTCTTCCTGCAGGGTCATCCTGGCACTCTTCACCTAGGGGTGAAGCTGTTGGGCAGTGCAGGGTCAGTGGGGGATTCCAGCACCCTGGCTTCTGGGAATGAGGTGACACAGGTTTCTGTCACTGCTCTTGGGATGTCCCACTGCTGCTGCAGGACTCGGGGCACTGGTCTCCTCTCCTGCCTTGGGGCACCACTTGAACATGATGTTTGTCTCAAACATGGGGTCTCAACAACCTGGGGGGCCAGGCACGGGGCTCCCCAGCTCTGAGCTGTGGGAGGGGTGATCCCAGGGATGGCAGCACCGGGATTGTGGCCTGCCTGAAGCTGGGCTGTGTTTGCAGGAGCAGCCGAGGCGGGTTCCCCTCGCTGAGCCCGCTCTCGCCACAGGAGATCTTCCAGCTGGCGTGCATGGATCCGGCCCAGGAGCAGTACCAGGAGCACCAGTCTCTGGTAAAGTCGTGCACTGCTCCTCTGCAGGCCCAGCACAGATGCTGGTGGGCACGGGGAGGTGTGGGGAGTGAGCACAGCACAGGGATGGCAGCTGCTGGGTCATGCACAGATCCGAAACGGGACAAATATCCCTGGATGTCCTCTAGCTGGGGCTCTGCCCCTCGCCTCTGGCACTGGGGACACAGCCATCCCTGGACCTGCCCTGATCCGTGGGACCAGGCAGCACAAGTGCTTTTGGGGCCAGAGCCATGACCAATGTCCTGCAGTAAAATATCCTTCTCTCCACAGGCTGTTTTTTCCACTGAGCACTCAATGTCAGTGGGTTACCCCGTGCTGAGTGATGGTATCTGATGTTTTTGGATTCGTGTCCATTTTGTTGTCAGTGGTGGTGTCCCCAGTCCCCAGCCAAGCTGTCAAAGTGTCTCCAGCAGGAGCAGCCTTCTCTGGCCTCACACACGTGCTGGCCTGTCTGTGTGTGTGTGTATATATATACATCACACGTTTATATATATCACATATCTATATATATCACACATCTCTATTTATCTCCATGTCTGCGTGTGCCTCCCAGCGCAGTGTGGTGCCCAGCCCAGTCCGTGTCCCCAGGCTCTGTAGCTCTGTGTCACCTGTGCATGACACAGGCAGGTGTCCCCTGCCTCGCCCACGGGGAGAGGTGGCAGATGAGAATCCCCCTGCCCCCATAAAGTCACCTTCTGGTGAACCCCAGGGTCACCCTGTGCCCATCTCCTCGACGCCATAAGTGAATGTGAACATCCACAGAGTCCCCTAAAAACTGGGAATTAATCAAAGCATACAAGTGCTATGGGCAGTGTGTGCTCTTTTAACAGGCCAGGAAGCTTTTGAAGCAGGGTCAGAAACAAAACCCCATCCATTTGTCCCCTCCTGGAAAAAGGAGGAGTTAAACCCTGGGCAGTCAGGGTGTCCCTAGATCCAGGCAGGGTTTCCACAGTTGCTGTAGAGGTGGAAGAACAGCTGGCCACCATGCAAGCCTGAAGCACCACATCAGGGCTCACCTGGGGACTGTGAGCTGGGAAGCATTTTTCAGTGGCAATGTGATGAATTCTAACGGATTAGACTCTGTTTTTCATAGAATCATCAAATAGCTTGGGTTGGAAGGGACCTTTTAAAGCTCATCTAGTTCCAACCCTCCTGCCATAGACAGAAACATCTTCAACCAGATCAGGCTGCTCAGAGCCCCATCCAACCTGGCCTTGAACACTTCCAGAGAGGGAGAATCCACCACCTCTCTGGGCAACCTGTGCCAGTGTTTCACCACCTGTTTTTGGCCAACTGAAATTCTGGCCCTGGCTGAGCAAGCAGGGCTGTCCCCTGCCCTGCTCCAAGCCCGCCCCAAGAGCTTGGCTGTGTGTTTATTTCCAGGAGCCAGAGGTTAGGGAGTTTCAAAGAGTGCAGCCCTCTAACCGTGGCAGCTACCTTCCCGTGGACACTCAGGACCACGCTGTCTCTGGGAGGGCCTCCTCCA
Organism: Alethe castanea; assembly: GCA_024734035.1. Taxonomy (NCBI): domain Eukaryota; kingdom Metazoa; phylum Chordata; class Aves; order Passeriformes; family Muscicapidae; genus Alethe; species Alethe castanea. Next base: position 27,698,626 of record JANRGV010000120.1, on the reverse strand, counting down.
TGCCTCGTCTCACTGTGGATCCCCAGGTAAAACCAAGCAAAGCCCCCACAAAGCCGGGTCTGATCAAAACCTGCCAGATAATGCTGGGGCTTCTCTCTGTGCTGAGCCCCGTGGCGTCCCCAGCACCCCAAAATCGGAGCTTCTGCCCTTCTTTGGGTGCTGCACAAGTAGGAGAGCTGCTGTTGCCCCGTGAGGGGGACACTGGCAGCAGAGAGCAGCCTGGGGGATCCATCTCCTGGCTCCAGGAGGTCCAGGACCATGCCAGGAGGCGGCAGGCCCTCCCCACGGTGGGACACCCCCTCCTTTCCTCCAGCCCTGGGCACTGGCTGAGGTTTGAGGAGCCCCAGCCCAGCTGTCAGATGACCACAGGTGATGAAACACCTTCTCTGTCCTTTCCCGTTGTCCCAACACGTGCACTTCTCTGTCTGTCCAGGGGCACCCAGGACACATCTCACCTCCTCATCTGTCTGCCTGGTTTCTCTGTTGTTGTGTCCTGTGCTCAGCCTCCCCCAAGACACAGATGTTCTTTGGGGTTTGGTGTTGTCTCTGGGTCTGCTTTCTCACCTTGGTGCGGGCACCAAATCCTGGTGTGGCACTTTGTGGGGGCGTGAAGACAAAGGCAGGCTTTGTCTCATGGGCTTTCTTGGCCATTCATCAGCAAAGGAGATGACCAGGAGGAGGGGATGGGAGCAGGAAAGGTGAGAGGAGATGGAAAACAGCCTGAGGCTGCAGTGGCAAAGAGCTGCTAGAATTAAGCAAAGGAAGTATGGAAGGAGGTGATGTTTTCCCCATAACATGTGAAAATACAGGGTGTAACAAGGGGAGAAAGTAGGAAGGAGAAGCATGGGAGGAGAAAGAAAAGGAAAGGGAAGATAAAACAACAGTGTGAGCAGGGAGATAGGGAATGAGTGCAGGGGAAAGGGATGGGGATGTGGGAATAAAGGCAGAGTAGGAAGGCATGTGGAAAAGTGGTGGCATCTGGAAAAATGAACACAGAGCAAGTGGCACTGGGGGACCCCTCTCTGCCAACAATCTTTTCAATGATCACTCCTGTTGACCCTGTTTTCCCAGTGGGGAGGGATGCTGGGGACGCAGCCTGGAGGAGAGTGTTGTGGTACCCTCCGTGTCCCCACACACAGCAGGGTGCTGCTGCTGTCCCCCAGCCCCTGGGCTTGCATCTGCTGGCTTTGCCTGTGCAGCACAGCTCCGGCCAGCGGGGGAAGGCGAGCCCACGAGCTCCAAGGCTGAACCCGCTCTCCTCCCACCCTGGTTTGTGCAGAGGTTATCTGGGGGGGCTGTTCTCAGGCTGGCTGCCCCCCACCCCGGATTTCCCCATCCCACAGGGAGGCCATCCCTGTGGTGGGGGTGAGCTGGTCGTTCTTCACCCCAGCCCTGCGCGGCGCTAACGCTGTCCCCGGCCGGCCGGGGCTGTTGCAGGTGGTGACAGACACCAGCTCCATGCGGAGATCGTTCTCCACCATCCGGGACAAGCGGCCCAACAGCTCCTGGCTCGATGAGTTCTCCATGGAGCGCAGCAGCGACAACACCTACAAGTCCCGCCGGCGCAGCTACCACTCCTCGCTCCAGCTGTCCGCCCGGCGCCTCAACGCTGACTCGGGTGAGCCCAAAAAATCCCCAAAAACCCCTCCAGCCGAGCGTCCCCTGCTGCTGCAGGGGGGATGGCGGGGACTGACGTGGGCATCCCGCAGGCCACCGGTCCGAGGGGCACCGCTCGGGCAGGGAGCGGGGCCGATCCAAAGAGCGCAAGCACCTGCTGTCCCCTGACATCTCCCGCTGCAACTCCGAGGAGAGGAGTCCCCAGGCGCAGGAGGAGTCACCGGAGCGGCGGCGCGAGTCCCGGTCACCCAGCGAGGGCAGGTCGCAGACACCCAGCAGGCAGGTGGGTGACAGATCCCTTCCTAAGCATCCGGGGAAGAACAGAAGCAGCTCCTTGCCAAAACCGGGAAGATAAGCCCCGATTCTGGGAGCTCTGAACCGTCTCATCTCCTGGTGGTGGCATCTCTGTGTCTCCCATGAGCTGAGCAGGCTGGGGCTGCTTGGGCAGCCTGCAGAGCATTTGGGGACAGGGGTGGGTCTCATGCTGATCCTCTTGCTGCTGTGGCATCCGCTCCCTGCCGAGGTCAAGGTGCCCCAGCTACACAAGCCTGGAGGTGCTGATGCTTGAGTGAGCTTGAAGCCACCCATGGAGAGCAGCAGATGGCGAGGCGTCAGCTCTTCCTGCAGCGGGTTGGGGAGTGCTTTTGGCTTTTGACCACCCAAAGCATGGAATCATAGAATATCCCGAGTTGGAACAGGGCACAAGGACCATCGAGTCCGACTCTTGCCCCTGAACAGGACAGCCCCAGGAATCCCAGCATGTGCCTGAGAACATTGTCTGAATGCATCCTGAGCTCTGTCGGTCTTGGTGCTGTGACCCCTGCCTTGGGGGAGCCTTTTCCAGTGCCTCACCACCCTCTGGGTGAAGAAGCACTTTTCCCTAATATCCAACCTAAACCTGCCCTGACACAGCTTCACGCTGTTCCCTTGAGTCACCGCAGGCATCAGCGCGCTTCCCTTTTCGAGGAAGCTGCCGACCACGACGAGCATCAAACCCCGAGGCAGGGATGGGGCAGAACCATCCTTCCAAGACCGAGGATGCTCTGTGGGGGTGGGGGTGACAGAGGTAGCGGTGCGGTGCGGCGCTGCCTGCATTCCCCAGCGTGTCGCTGCCTTGCAGGGCATGGGCTCCCTGAGCGAAAGCTCCATCCCCTCCATCTCGGACACCAGCACTCCCCGGCGAGGCCGCCGCCAGCTGCCGCCGGTGCCCCCCAAGCCGCGCCCGCTGCTGTCCTACGCCTCCATGCTGCGGCACGCCGGGGACGCCTCTCCGCCCGCCGACGAGAGCGAGGGGGGCTCCCCGCTGCTCCCCTCCAGCCTGGATCCCAGCGCGGCCGGCCCGGCAGAGTCTTCCAGCTCCCCGGCGGGCAAGCAGAGCCGGCAGTCCACGCCGCAGCGCTACATCTCCGAGCCCTACCTGGCGCTGCACGACGACTCGCACGCCTCAGACTGCGGTGAGGAGGAGACGCTCACCTTCGAGGCGGCCGTGGCCACCAGCCTGGGCCGCTCCAACACCATCGGCTCGGCGCCGCCGCTGCGGCACAGCTGGCAGATGCCCAACGGGCACTACCGGCGGCGGCGGCGAGGCGCGGCGCAAGGCGTGATGTGCGGGGCCAGCATCGACGTGCTCAGCGACACCGAGGAGGACGACAAGTGCTAGAAGCTGCCCCCGCTCCTCGCCAACCCGATCCCTGGAACCCCCCCGCCCTGCCCTTCTCCAATGCATGCTCTTCGCCACGCCTGGGAATGAAACTAAAAAAAAAAAACAAAAAAA
>JANRGV010000120.1:27675308-27686345 GCA_024734035.1 Alethe castanea | reverse complement strand
CTTAATTTCAAAATTATAATAATAATTTGGAGGGAGGGGGTTTACATTCTCCATTTCAAAGAGAAGCTTCTGCCTTTCTTGGCAGACACCTGTCCTTCAAACCAGGACATCTCTGCACTTTGATTTTTCCTTGAAAGACTCAAAGAGACCCCTGACTCACTGACTCTAGCAGCTCCACTCCCCTCCAGCGGGTCGTCAGCCTGTGCTAACGACAGGGATTTGGTGTTTCACACAGCTCTGCCTGTGAGAGGCTGGTGGGTGCTCAAACACAGCCGGCTGGATGGTTCTGAGCAAGGCTGGCTTTCCTCAGCACTGTGCCCAGGAGCATCCCGCCAGGAAAGCCTCTCAGGGTGCTGGAGAGCCCAGCAGCTCTCTGGGGAAAAGCCTTTTGCATTGTCACCCCAGAACCTCTGTCTCCATCACCGCCTTCAGAATGCCAAAGCAAGCGGGCTGCAGGAAACTGCTGGAGAAGGAGATTTTGCGGATTTGCTGCCTGAATGTTTTAATTGTGTTTCACAGAGTTCTGCCTTGTGGAAACCCTTTTTTGCTCTAGTTGAGGGAGTTTGGGAGGCTTTCAGTCAGGGCTGTTCTTGGGGCTGAGCTGCTGCCCCACTTTCCCCAGGGCTCTCACCTGCCCCTCGGACCAGGCTCTGCTCCAAGGGAAAGAGTTTCAGCCCTAGTTTGGCACACAAGTGACTACAGCTCCAGTGAATTAATTCAGAGATGTTGTTACAGGCTGTGAGGACAGGTCAGGTTTCAGGCTGGGAAGGAAAAGTGGGTAAGTGATGTTCTACAATCATCTCCTGGATGAAATCAGGCTGAGGAATAGGCTTTTCCCCCACACATTCCACCCCTTTTCTGGGCTCACAGTGGAGGGGGGTGGCTCTGCCACTGCTGTGCAGCACTGCAGGCGTGGGGAGATGAGAGAATGCTGTCCCACAGGCTGGGGAAGGGGAGAGCCTCCAGCAGCGCCAGGAGGGAGTCTGGCTCTTCTCCCAACAACAAAAACTGATTTGAGCTGGGAAACGGGAGGTCAGGAGGGTTAGACAGACCTCCCAGGCTGAATTTCACAGCCCTGAGTGGAAGTGGTTGGTTTTGCCAGGGCTGCCATACGGAGACACGCTGCAGATGGAGAACACCGCATCCCCTGTTCCTGACAAACGCCTGTCAGGACAGCTTGAATATAGAGCAGGAGCTTAGGCACAGGAAGCTGCTTTAGTGTTTGCAATTCCTGTTTCCCTGCACGGCATTCCAGAAGGCAGAAGCAAAGCTCCTGTGGGTGCAGCAGGAATGCAGAGCCCCAGGCTGGGTCCTGCAGGGGAGGAAGGGGCGGTGGGGTGTTGGCATCCAGAGGGCACAGAGGATGGCAGAGGCGTTCCCGTGAGGGACCTGGACTGGATGGACCTGGAATTGCCTGGTTCTGATGCCATAAAGCCAAGAAGCCATGTAATAATGCTGGTGGCCAAGCAGCAGACACCCCCAGCCCAGTGGCAATGCCAAGATGTGCTGCAGAGAGGAGAGAGAGCTCCTTTCTGCCCGTGTCACCAAGGGGGGGACCCTCCTGGGCATCCTCCCCCTGCTCAGCTCCCCCTGGCCCCCACCATTTTCTCCTTCACCCCCAGAGAAAGGTTTTCCTCTGAACAGGGTCACACCCTGGCTGTGTCCATCACCCCCCTTGGCAGAGGGAGAAATGAGACAGGCAGGATGGAGGGGACAGCTGAGAGGCAAGCAGTACAACTGCACTCGGATTTATTTCGAGATGCAGCTGGAATTTTGTCTCATGTCTATTCCTGACGCCGCAGCGTGTGAGGACAGAGGTGAAGTGTGGCTCTGTGAAACTCATCTCTGCTTAGGGCATGGGAATAGCAAAACCTCCCTTGAACAGCCATGCTTTAATTTGCATTTCCAGGGCTCTGGCAGAATGCTGGGTCCTGTGGTGTATTCAGCAGTGGAGGCACTAAATGGCCATGGCTATATCTCTGTTTTATGGGGCAATTTGGGCAGCTGCCAGACTCTCCTGGTGTTATCCCAGCAGTGATGGTGGCTTGGGAACTGGGGAGTGAACCAGCTGGGGATTTTTTCAGTGGGTTGTGGGCTATGAATCCAAACTGGTGGAATTGGCTACAACACAGGATTAAATGTCACTGTGCCACCAAATAGGTGATGGATGTAAGAATGGAGGGAGTGCATAATCAAAAGGGAAGGGAGAGAGCAGCAGGGCTGGCAGTGACCCATGAATAGCCATCCTAAGCAAAACCAGCCTCTGGGAGCACGAGGATGAAAGGAGGGAGCTGCAACCTAACAGCTGTTCATTAATAGAGCTGTGGTGCTCATGTGGTCACGGTGACCGATCACAGAACCACCGAACGCTTCGGGCTGGAAGGCACCTTAAAGCTCATGTTGTTCTAAGCCTGCTGCCAGGGGCAGGGACACCTTCCCCTAGCCCAGGTTGCTCAGAGCCCTGTCCAACCTGGCTGGAACACTTGCAGGGATGGGATGCAGGATTCCTGCAAGGTGCTGTCACTTTTGCACCAAGAGCTCTCTCGGTGCTGCTCCGGGGCTGCCGGGGAGGCTGGGCAGGCTGGTGCTGTGTGCTGCAGTGACAGCCTGCCTCTCAGTGGGGACAGGGATCCTGGGGGCGAGGCCATCTGGATGCACAGGAGGAGACAGCCTTTGCTCCCCGAAATGTGTCAGCTCAGGGTGGAAGAAGCAAATCCTGTTTTCGTGGGGGCACAAATGGCTCTGTCGATTGGAGAAGGAGACTGTCCTAGAGGTGACACTGAGTCCTGAGCAACCCAGCCCTGGCTCTGAGCACGAGTTCCCTGATCATGTGAGGTTTCAGCAGTGCAGGGAGCAGAACATGCTTTTGGATGCTTGCAGGCAGCTCTCTCGCCGTGCAGGCAGTGGTTCCTGCCTTGCCTGCCCAGCACAGATTGAGCTCTCCTGGCACGGGGCTCTTTGCATGCCTGCCTAGCTGCTGGGGCCTCGAGATGCTTCCCATGGCTGCAGGGATTGCCAGGGAATCTAAAAATCACTCCACAGATAATGGAGGTGCACCCAGCACGTCTGTGCCCTGTGGCTTCGTCAAATCTGGGGTGTCATAGGGGTCTGGGCGTTGAAAGACGAAGGGAAGTGTGGGCAGTTTGTCAACGAAAGAGGCTGCATGGCAATGGCTCTGAGGCCAGAAAAGGTGCTCCACAGGGCTCCAGCAGCTGTGTGAGCTTCCCAGAGCAGCAGGGCGAGGATCCCCTGTGCAAAGGTATTCTGGCATTTTGGAAGCTCTCCAGCAGCAGCCACAAACACAGAAGTGTCTCCTAAGAGCCTCTCTCACGAGGCCTTTGATGGATCTTTCAGGGCTGAGTCAGGAAGAGGAGCTCTGTGGGGTGAGTCACGGTGGTTGCTGACAGCCTGCTCCTCCAGCTGGGCCTTGGTCACTTCAGCTGAAGCGTTCAAGTGAACACAATGTCCGTGTTTTCTAAATGAAAGCTGCTCCTTCTTCCCTCCACTCTGCTGCGCTCCCAGCTGTCCCCATGTGCCTGCTGCTGTCAGCACTGGCACGCAGACATGACCCAGACTCCCAGCTCTCATCCCCTGGGAGCAGCAGCTGCTGTCTGCAGGAACAAGCAGCCTGAGTTGCCAGTCCCTTCCTGGGATGCCATCACTGACCTGTGTGGGCCTTGTCACCCCAGGGGGACGTGTGGCGCGGCTTGTCCTTGTTCTGCAGCGATGCTCCAGCACTCCTGCTTTGTGCCTGCCTGGACACTGATCCTGCAGACACAGCCAAGGGTGGAGGAATTTTTCCTTCCCTCAGCAGAGGCACTGGGGAGGCCCTGGCTGTGGAGAGCATCTCCTGTTCTGCAGGAATGTAAAAGCTGGATGATTTCCCCATGTACCCAGCTAAGATTGCACCCAATGAGCTTGTTTGTGTTTTAATTTCCCAGTCCTGTTGGCAAAGGCTGGCACACCACTGTCCTCCCTTTCTGTGGGCAGTGAGCACAGAGGGCAGCACCAGCAGCTGGGCTCACCCTGGCTGCCAGGAGAGGTGGCACCAAAGTGACACCGAGGGCTCTGGGGTGGCCAGCAGAGCATCAGTGCTCCTTCAGGAGGACACTTGGCTTCTTTCCATCCCAAACCCCACAGGGGGTGGGTATGAGCACTGCCCTCTCCCCAGTAAGGTTTTCCTGTGCTATGAAAATGCCTGGCTCCGTCTGGTTGTTTTTCCCAGCTGGTGGGGTTGAGTCATTGCTGCTCCTCAAGGAGAAGGTTTGTTTGCCCCTGTGTGGTGAAACCTGAGCCCCTCATGAGTCTGTTGTCATTTTCTTCTTGTGAATCCATGGGTTCCTTTAGCTGAGAGAGGTGTTTGCCATTCATGTATCTCTGTTCTGTACAAATGGCTGCTTGTCTCTGATGGGCTGTTGGGAAGCAGTTGCACCTATGTCCATGTGTGTGTGTGACATATTCCATGCAGCCAAGTGTGCCAATAAAATCCATCTTTGGAGGGCCACAAAGGTGCTCAGAGGGCTGGATCACCTCTCCTATGAAGACAGGCTGAGAGAGTTAGAGTTGGAGTTGCTCAGCCTAAAGAGGAGAAGGTTCTGGGCAAACCTTAGAGCCCCTTCCTGTGCCTAAAGAGGCTCCAGTAGACTGGAGAGAGAATTGTGATGAGGGCATGGGGTGACAGGACAAGAGGAGAGGGCAGAGTTAAATCAGATATTGGGAAGAAATTCTTCCCTGTGAGAATGATGAGGCCCTGGCACAGGGTGTCCAGAGAAGCTGTGGCTGCCCCATCCCTGGAAGTGTCCAAGGCCAGGTTGGACAGGGCTTGGAGTGACCTGGTCTAGTGGAAAGTGTCCCTGTCACAGTGCCTGTGCAGAGGCAGGATCTCTGCTTCGAGGAGCAGGAGTGCAGGTTCTCATCCATCCTGATAGGAACACACCTCTCCTGTGGCACAGGAATGTGCACTGTCTCCCCAAGCCCAAGCCCTCTGCCTGGTATTGCTCTCTTGGGAGTTTGCGTGCCTTTCCTGAAGAAAACAGCATGGTCTAAAAGGGTCTTATCTATTTAATCCCTTGCTTGCATCTCATGATATGCTTTACCAAATGTGTGGGACCAACAGGATTGTTTCCTCCAGCAGCTGCAGCAGTGGGGTGGGATTCTGAGCCTGCCAGACAGGCAGACCCTGCCCTGCCTGCACCCCTCCCAGTTTTTCAACTTGTCCTTCCATCCTCTCCCTTAAGGAGATGTTGTTCCTGCCTTTTTCATTGCCATTTTACAGTCAGGCTCTTGTTTACCACTGAGCTCTGGAGGGGGCTGGCTGGGAACATCTCCCTAGGGATGCCAGGAGATCTGCTGTGGTAGGGGACACCAGCTCCTGTGGCCAGTGAGGATGGGCTGGGGGTCTTGTCTCTCTCACCCACACTCATCCCCCTCCAGGAGAGAGGGGGCTGCTGGGCTCTGCAGGAGGCTGAGGCATCGCTTTGATGCACAAGGACGAGCCCTTGTGTTTTCCTCACTAATTTCCATCTTTGTCTTGTGTAATTTTCTTAGCAAATCTCTATGGAAACAGGTACTGTTTGTAATAAAGCCTCTGTTTTTCACTTTGCTTTGTTGCTCTCGAGGAAGGAGGGGGCAGAGACCTATAAAGGGCAGATGAGGTTTAGCTAGGGAGAGGAGAGATGATTCAGCTGCCTCAGCCATTGGCACAGATGGGAGCAGCCTTAGCATCCCTTCATCCTGTCCTGAAATCATCCAGCCCCTTTCCTGGCTCCCTCGGTCCGCTGATCTTTAAGGTTCCTTCCAGCCCAAACCATCCTGGGATAACTGTCCCAGTTGGATGGAGAGGAGCACTGTGGTGTGGAACGGGGGTAAATCATTCTTACCCAGAGCTGATAACACACATCTGATGTGTCCCCAGCCAGCCACCAGCCCCACAGCCTCACCTGGCTCTCCTGAAGGTCACCCAGTGCCAGCCGCGCCTCGGTGTCCTGACAGGACCTGCTGTGACCCTGCAGGTGTCCACGGGAGCCACCCCCCTGGAGCCGAGGTGTGGGGGGAGCAGGAGCTGGGGGGGTGGCGCAGAGGGGCTGGGAAGCACCAGGAAGGAGCCAGAAGGATGCACAAACCCCCGCCCGCCATGGGACGCTGGAGCTCCGTCAGCGCGCAGCGCTTCCTGCCCGCTCCCAGGCTCGTGAGCTTCCCAGCTTGTTTGTTTATTTTGGGGAGGGAGGGGGACGTTTCAAGAGCTGAGAGAGGAATATTTTAAAGGAGGAATCCAATGCCAGATTGGCGTCCCCTGCAGCAGACGGAGCCGTGCTCCAAAGTGTGCTCGGAGCTGCAGGAGGGAGCTGCGTGTGTCAGCTCCTTCTCCTCAGAGCCACCCTTGGTATTCAGCCACCCTGGGCCTTTCCAGGGGCTATGGGGGCAACTGAATCCAGAGAAACCTGCAGCACACTCATATTCAGGTCCTGGAGTGTATTTTAGGGTGTTCTAGGCACAGGTAATTGGCCTCTGACACAAAGAGGTGTCCAGGAATCACAAAGATTGTTCCAGGAATCCATCCTGGCTCTCGGGGTTCAGAATGAAGATCTTCCACACTGACTGAGAACTGGCATCCTCTTCCCACTGAGAGCTGGTCCTTTTAGGTTGGAAAAGACCTCCAAGGTCACTGAGTCTGACTGCTAATCCAGCAGTGCCAAATCCACCATCACACAGGCCCGGGGCTCCCTCGCCCACAGAAGAGAGAAGGATGTGCTTTGAGAGGTCCCTCTCCCACCCCTGCTTTTCCACAAGTGATTCTTTGTGCTCATCCCAAACCCTCCACCCTGCAGCTGAGGCTTTCTCCAGGGGAAATCCTTCTCACCCATTCCCATACCTGCTCTGCCCAAGGGGGCTGCTCAGCAGGAGCTGTCAGGAATGATGCTAGAGGATTGTCAGCTCTGGGTGCTTCAAGGGCACCAAGCCGGAAAATATTCCCTTCCCACTGCTGTTTCTGTGAGAATTTGCTTTAAGAGCAGGAATCCAGACTATATGTTAATTTTGCTTCCTTCCAAGAGGAGTCAATATTACAGAGTCTTTGTGATTCTGCTGGAATTACAATATGTGATTACTGGGGTTGAGACGCTGGTTAATTACCTGCTCATTTGTTGTAATGATCCTGAATAGCTTGTGGAAGTGTGGCAAATGCATTGCTTCTGCTTTTAATGGCTTAGACAAGGTTATTCATAGATAGTGGAAGATAAACTGTGTTCCATGCACATTAGGGCGGTACAGCACTTTCCTGCTTCCCTGGGGGTCCTTCCTTAGCCTGGGGAAGACAGGAATTCATAGGTGAGACGGGGTGGGCACCTTGATGTCATTGTGATTGTCATCATATCACCTTGGCTGTGGAGCCTGACAAACCCCACGGCCACAGCAGCAAGGAGGGATGGTCCAGCCTGCTGGGGAAACTGGCTGGAAGGAGCTCCCGCAGCAGTGCCAACCTTCCTCAGCCTTCCCGAGCCTTGCTGCCGTGGCCTGCTGGTGTCAGGCAGCAAGGGAAGGTTTTCTGTGCCCCAGGAGAGGGGTCAGCCTCCCCCAGCCCCTCCCTGCTCCCCCCCAAGCTCAGTGCCTGATTCCGAGCCCACGAGAGCGCGCACGTCAAGGCAATGTTTGCTCACACGAGTGCCTGTTTGCCCACACAGCTCATTTGGACATCTGGCTTGGCAGATTGGTGCACATGGAAAAATGGGCAAGGAAATGCTGAGGCCTGGATGGCAAATTGGGTCTGCTTTTCTCCTTTTGTTTTTGTTTTTGTTTTTTTTTTGTGGAGGTGCTGCTTGCAGTGTCCTGGTTACAGCTGCATAGAAATTTGTCCTTCAGGAGAACTTTGCCTTCCAGATACTGCACTCCAACCATCTAAACTTTATCTCTGTTTGGTGCAGCAGGCCACCTGAAATATTTGCCAGCTCTTTAACCATGATACTTTCTCATTACCCTGTTCTGGACTTTGCCTCTTGGGACAAAGAGAGGCAAAAATCCATCCTGCAAGGCCCTTGGTACCTTCCCCACACCACCCCAAGGCAAAGGGGTCTGTCAGCACCAGCCTGAGGCAGGACAAAAATTGAGGTCCTAGACCAAGCCTGGCATCTTCATGGGATAGAGATTTAAACAAGCTGCTGTGCCCAGGGATGCCAGGAGGTTGCTTTAAGCTGCCAATTACTTGGTTGTGTGTCTGGACTCAAGGAACCAGAGCATTTTCTCCAGCCTCTCTGAGTGCCAGCAAGAGAGATCTGGCAGTGCCAGCACTGCTTTAAAGGTGTTTCTGGACATGGCTCACTCCATCCTTCTCCATTAAGGCTGAGGGAATTGGGATTGCTCAGCCTGGAAAGGAGAAGGCCTCGGGGTGACCTAATTGCAGCCTTGCAGTACCTGAGGAGAACTTACAGGGGAGGTGGGGCAGCACTTTTTACAAGAGCATTTAGTGACAGGACAAGGGTGAATGGGTTCAAATCGAGGGAGAGTAGCTTTAGACTGGATTTTAGGAAATAATTCATTAACGTGGGGGTGGTGAGGCACTGGCACCAGAGAAGCTGTGGCTGCCCCATCCCTGGAGATGCTGAAGGCCAAGTCAGATGCAGTTTGGAGAACCTGATCTAGTGGAAGGTGTCCCTGCCCATGGCAGGGGGGTGGAGATGATCTCCAAGGTCCCCTTCCAACCCAAACTGTTTTCTGATCTTGCATTTCACCCTCTTTCAAGCAGAGATTTGGGGGTGCACAGACCTGTGGGAGGCAATGCCTGAGACAACACATGGATATCTGAGTGTAGCTCGGCCATCCAATTTCCCTGCTCAGCAAAGACAGGCTTGAAGGATTATCCCAGCCTCGGCAACGTTTTTAACCACAATGGCCAGGAAAATCTCCATTATTTATCTCCAAGCTGCTTAGTGGTACAGTGGGTGGAGAAGGAAGCCACATTTCCTGCTCAAAGAGTGTGTGGGAATACCTTTTCAAATGTTAATTCCTCATGTTTTTCAAAAAGCTACCCATAGGCACCGGTCAGAGCAAAGCTAGGAAAGCCTGTGCATATTCAAACCAACCAGGTTTTAAAAAATCTGCGAGGATATTTGGGGCGAGGAGGGAGCAGGGAGAATAAGAAGAAGCTCCGGGAAAAATCCTGCCACCATTTCCCCCACTTCAAAGTTAAAAGGAGATGTGTGCATTTCCCTCTCCTCTGATGTGCCTCCCTCCAGGGAAATAGGTGATGGATGCAAAAGGCCAGGGGGAGCAGGATCAGCCCAGGGATTCCCCTGCAGCAATGCTAATGAAGGTCCAAATCCCAAACCATTCCTGCCCCAACCAGGAAAAGCTGGTGTGGGCTGGCTCGGGACCAGTGCCACAGGGATCCAGCAAGCCACACATCCTCACTTCTGTTTTACATCCAAAGCAATCTGGTCCCCCGATATTAAATCATCCCACTGTAAAATTCATCAGCTTCCCTGGCTTTATGATTGATAAAAACCCTCTCTGCCAGAGCCACCTGTGGCTAATGGGCTGTTGTTAACACACAGCCCTGGATTTTCTGTGGTAGCTTTTGCTTTAAAAACAAAACAACCCAAAAAATCATGCATGATTTTAATGCAGATTTGAAAGAAAAGGGAGGGGGAAAAAAAAATCTCTTGGGTCTGCACCCACCACAAGTTTTAAAGTGCAGAATCTGTGTCTGTTGTTGAATAAGAGATGTGTGCCGACTGCCAAATTTCAGCTTGAAAGCAGCCAGAAGCTATCTGGAAAAAAAACCCAAATGTTTTGCAAATACCTTTTGTAATTGTAAAAATAACATAATAATTAAAAAAAAAAAAAAACCCCAAACTAGCAAGAATTCACCAGTTATTAAACCTTGAATAATGAGGGATCTAATATGACTCGGAGCCCAGAAGTGATGTCTAAGCTTGAAAAAAACCACAGAAAACAGGGATTTATAGTTTGCCTCTTATTCCTCACAGCCAAGCAGTTTTATAACCAATGTCTCTTCATCCCAAGTGCTCCAGAAAGAACAGAAAATGCCTCAAGCCTGGCAGTAAATGCGGAGAAGGGATACAGATCCTGCTGTCCCTGAGCCCAAATTCCCTCATTTCTAAGGGTTTGGTTAACTCTCATTTGGCCAGCCCTGGAACAACACCTTTTCTTTGGTTGGGAATTTGTCACCAGTGGCCATGTGGATTTTAAGAGGATCAGCTGATGGTCTTTGCTTTTTCTTTGACCATATTTTTCCTGGGAAGAGATGGAGAGGTTCTGTGGAACATCACCTGCCTGCTGCTCCTTCCTGAGGGGATAAAGGAAAGTGGTGACTTTGGGTTTGGATTTCCATCCCCAGCCTGCTATCAAGCCACTTTCTGCATTAAAAAAAAAAAAAAAAAGAAAAAGGTAAAAAAAAGGCCTTTGTGATGCACAAAGCAAAGGAAATCATGGGGAAAACTGCTTCAAACCTGACTTTTTTTACAGATCAAGAATTTCATGACTTGGTGAAAAGCATAAACAGTACTGGGCCAGAAATTCATAATATTTGGTAGCTGGTTTGTGTAGCAGCTCATATCTCAAATAAATACTTCCATGACTAATCCCTTGGAAAGAAAAAACACAAAGAAAGAGGCTGTCACATGAAACAGGATGATTTTGATGTTTGTTTTGTATTTCTAAAAACAAATTCTGCCTCTTGAGCTGTGTAACATCCTTAATCTAAAACCTTGTTATTCTCTGGTTGGGTAAATATGTTTGTTTTCTGTTCTCATCCCTTCCCTCTCCCCTTCCCCAAAACCCAACTAAGGAGTCCTTATTCTCCTCTCTAGACCCTAGCAAAACTCTGCACATTTTGGTTAGGATCTAGAAGCACCAAGTCTTAAATTCTAGAAATAATTGCGATTTCATTCTGTGTGTGATTAAACTATGGAAATTTTCTCCTTGGGATTTTTTTGCATAACAGCAGAAATAAAACCCCATAAAGAAAAAAAAAAAAAAAAACCAACCAAAAAACCAAACAAAACAACTAAAAATGAAAGAGAC
>JANRGV010000120.1:27636547-27675208 GCA_024734035.1 Alethe castanea | reverse complement strand
GTTCAGGATGATTCCAATGAGAGCTGTGTCTAATAAGGATAACTGTCTCTGAACAAGAAATTACTACTACTTTTAAGTAATTGCCTGATATCAGAGCATATAAGAGCAAAATAAGGTATTTTCTTTTGATGTTTTAAAATATTTCTAAATCTAAAACTGTATCTGTCAACTTGAGCAACGTTCTGTTCATTTTATCTCCAAGTGTTATCAAGAAACCAAACAAAAGACAATTTTGGTCAGAACTGCCCAATTAACTTGATTTTACACTTTTAAACATCTAACCTTTGAAATCTACATTCAGATTTCCAAGTTTTACTGATATTTCCTTTTGAAAAGTGGAGGGAAAATCATTCCCAGAAAGATAACTTTTCCAAGAGAAATGTAAAGTAAGTGACGACAAGACCTTTATTCTCATTCCAGTGACTCTGATCCTCCTTGAGGGCTTCCTGAGCTTACCAATGCCAAGGAGACCATATTAGGAGTCTATCATTTTAAGTATCTGGATATAGCAATAAAAAAGCCTGTATTCCTCAATTCAATTTGAAAAAATACTAATAGTAAGTCAGGATGACTGAATATATTACATAAAAACATGGAAAAAGATTCTGTATTCAGAATTACCTATAATGAACAGGCAGTTCTGATGGGGGCTGGAGAATGCTAGAAAACTCATGCAAACACACTGACTAGTTCATGGCAGAAGTCACTTCAGCACATACCATGTCTACGGTTTTTCAAATCATATGCAAAACCCCTGTGAACATGTGCAGCTAAGTCTAAAAAACTGTCTGAAATTTACTCTCTTATACATAGAAACATAAGAGATTTTTTGGGTTAGAAGACACCTTAAGTTCATCTAGGTCCAACCTAGTGTAGTTTAAAAATTTTGTCCAGGGTTATATCTTTCAAAATCTATATAGTATTTAGCATGGTTATTATTGAAAACAAGTAAGCAAAATAAAATAGCTTTTGTAGGCTTTTTTTCTGATTTACTTTTCAAGTAAATTGAAATAATTTGTTAATTCAGAATTCACACCAAACTGGTCCCTCCAATTATGCTAGAGAAATCTGAAAGGGAAACCTTTTGTATAGAAGAGAAAGACAAGAGCCTTGGCTGTGTGACTGACAAAATGATCAAGGCTTCTACTTTTCATAATGTAGAAATCGGCAGCATCATCAATTACCAATTGGATTACCAATGCAGGTGATCTGACAGACAAATAGTATTGTCATGAGCAAGTGCACTGGACAACTGCTGGGCACATTTCTTTCAGTATCTTCAGCAGCATCTGTAATCTTAATGCTAAAATCTGGAACTGTCATTTGTCAAGGGGTGTTTAGGCTTGCTTTAAAGCCATTACACTTCTGATGCTAACCTGATGGTGCCAAGAACCATTTCCACCAAATGTTTTATTGAACAAGATTTAAGAGAGAGTTTTGTCAGATGCTCCTCTTATCATTCTCTATTATGCCAGATTTTTTGATATTTAGGAGAAAAGCTAAAAATAAGGATGACGGTCAGCAAAATGTAAGGAATATAAAGCTTTTCTTTCACTATTCCTGTTTTCATGTTGTTCATCAAAACCACAATTTGAAAATCTCAGCACAAGTTTCATTTTTATTTTAATTGCTTAACTATATAATGCTATAATAAGTTAATGGCTATGCAGCAGATTTATCATGAGGAACAGGCATCATAGTCTGACAATTCTAGATTACTGTTCTCTATACAGGGAATTTGGTGCTAATTATGCACTTTTTGTGATCTCGTATTTTCAAAAGAATTCCTATACGTCAGAAGACAAAACCAAATATTTAAAAGTTTGAAGGTCAGATGAGGGTCTTATTTCTGAGCATGCAATAGTGAGCTGTAAATTTCAAGTGAATAGGCACTTTTTCTCCAGTTATGTGGTGTTTACATTTCAAATTACGATACAAAAAAATAAAATGTATTTATTTCAAAGCCTTTAAAATTATTATTTTTAAAAATTAAACTAATATTTTCCACATCTACACATTCAAATCTAAATTAATATAATATTGGGGGTCCATTTATATCAAAATTATGATCATTAATTTTCTCTCTAAGCAATACTCACTTTAAGGAAAATATAGATCTTTAGCTAAAAATTTAAAGAAAATATTACAGTTGCACTGATTAACAACTATTTCAACTATATAATGAGCTGTTATATTGGACTGTACATGCTTATTTTTACATATGTCTCAGCATCTCCACTACTGACACCACCCACCATAAAGAGCCATTCCATCAGAAAGCAATTATTTTTATTTCCACTGCAGACTAGGTCTAGCAGTTAACACAGGAGCTACGGATGCAGCTGTGCCTGCTGCAGCTTAGATGCTCTCAGGAGAATCTGAGACTCACTTTATCTTGGCTACCTAAAGTTTATTTCTGTGCTGCTTGTACAGCATAACAAAGAACACAAAACATTTGACTAGTATGTGAGAACATCAGAAGTCCACTGGCATTTAAGAATTTTTGTTTGCCTCTGTGGTGGTTTGTATGAAGCTAGTCTGCTTGGTTTTTATCTTCTTGTTTTTCTAATGCAGAGTAAGGATTCTGAAAGCTTTATTTAATTTGAAAATAATTGTGTTTATATTAAAATGCTTGAGAGCATTAGAAACCTGATCTGGGCACAGCCCAGTTCCTATCTGCCGTTTTCTCTTAAGTTTAGCTCCTGTGACAACAAAAGAAGGCAGCATCCTGCCCCTAAAAAAGGTGTTACAGAAGCAATAAGCAGACATGCTGGACATGAACGAGGCTTAGGGTGGTGAAGGGACAGAGGTGATAATGAGCATTCTAAAAGTAGCAACAGAAATAAATGCCCAGTCATTTGGTAGTTGAAAAGCACAGGTCCTCTTTTTGAGACAGCCATCACTTCCTTCAGTATTTACTAGACATAATAAAGTATACAGGGAATATAAAAGTTCCATCTGGTATTTAAAATTGCAGAAGCCTGACCAGCTCTTTAAATGTTATCACATGCTAAAATAGGAAAAGCCAGATGCTACATTTATAAAGTCAATGTGCTGCATCTCAAAATCCACGAGCTGCCACTGCTAAATCTAGTCTCTTGGCTTTGGATAATTAATCAGTTAAACAGTTAACCTTTACCAGAGAAATAAAGCAGTGCATGGTGTGAGATACAAATAGCCATGCATTGCCCAGGCCAATTATAGACACCAGAGACAGAAAACCAGGCAGCAGAAGGACTTGGAAATGATCCTTGGTAAATTAGCCTTTCCTCAGAACACATTCTGGATTTCTCATGTTCGGAGTCCACAGCTGTAGCTGCTGATCAGTAATTAACTAGGCTGCCATGGGGCAAGACAGGGTTCACAGTAAACAACTCTATTTCTTTCAACTGTATCTATCAAAAAAATCTAGGCTATACTCAAAATA
The DNA here is from genome assembly GCA_024734035.1 of Alethe castanea. NCBI lineage: Eukaryota > Metazoa > Chordata > Aves > Passeriformes > Muscicapidae > Alethe > Alethe castanea. The sequence goes on along the minus strand of JANRGV010000120.1, from coordinate 27,671,781 downwards.
CTTAAAAAAAAAAAATCCAAACCAGAGGCCTAAAAACATACTATAAACACACTGTGGAGCCATTTCATAAGTATTCAATACTACCTTGGGTGTACTTCAAGGAGGAGATTAAGCAACAAAAAGCTCACAAATGTCACAAGACCCATCCCACTAGAGATGAAAGAGAGAGTAAAAGCACAAGAAGCTTGACACTCATTTATAAATTTAGAAGTCAAAACTGTAACTGGAAGCATCTGTATGTGCGTATAATCTTGGAGCAGAGAGAATGAATGAACAGCAAAAAGGAAGAATCTCTCCTCAAGAGACAGCTGACAACAGGGTTTGTGTAAATGCTATTTTCACTGAAAGGCCTGGGCAGACTGCAATAACCTCACAAAAGTCAGAGGAAAGACAACCACAGTCTTGACCAAAACCCCTCTCTTGAGCCACCAAGAAAGAACTGCACTCCAAGCTGCTAGGTGACTTCAGCAATAGATGCTGAACCTGGGCTGGGTTTGCTCTCTGAAGGTCTTTTCTTATGCAGTGGATGGGATACAAAATATAACATTGCTCAGGCAAACCCTCAGGCAAAGTCTTTGCTGTACCAGAAAACTCCAGATGACATTGTCAGGTATCTGCTGCAAACCAAACAACTCTTCCCAATGGGATGCCTAGAACTAAATGCACCATTTGAACAGAAAGCAGAGCTGCAAAAAGAGATGCATGCTCACTTTTAGCTGGCTAGGACTACTTCTGCAATCACCTTGTTCTTACTCATCAAGTAATTAAATTGCTTAATATCTAGTGGACGTCAAGAAAAAGCTTCCATCCAACAGAGCAGGAGGTGTATTATTAGGCTCCATACAATCATAATTATATAAACACCTTATGAGACCTCTCCTACTGCACGTTGCCCTTGAAAGTTTCAGATCATTTCAGAGCATGAAAAAACACCGAAAAATATGTTTAACTTGCACATGTGTGTCCTACACTTGCAGAAGTCCATTTCCATGGACTCCCCTGGGTATTTTGTAGAAAGACACAGAACTAGATTCCCAGGCCTTAACACAGATGTGCTGGGATGCTGCCCCAGAACCAACATGAGAGGTAAAATCACAAGGCACTGGCTCTGGACCTCCTTTTGAAACCACTCCCACTGCCAGCTGTGGGGAGGGCAGTCCAGGTGGGCACCCTTGGACCAGCCTCTGAGGCACCCCAGGTCTCCAGCCTCCATCTCTTTCCAACTGCATGACAACTGGGTGGGTGAGAATACCATGTGTAAAGCATTGTTTTGGGACTGAAAAATCTTTTACTGTAGCATCGTAGCACCAAGATTCACCACTGCTCTGGTAAAGGAGTAGTCCTGGTTTGTAGCTTATCAGACAAGAGGAGATAAGTGAGCACTGCTAACAGGAAAAAGCCAGGGTTAAGCATTCACAGCTCCTGTTAAGTTCAACTGCAGTAACACTGCTGAATTTTGCACAAACCTTATAACAAAGGGACAGTAACTACGCTAATCAGAAATATTTTCTCTAAGCAAGAAGAAATGATTGAAATAACACACCACAGCAGGCTGTTACAGTCCTATGGTCCTGACAAGGCTGTATTGAAACAAAAAAATCATAGTCCTTAAAAAAAATTCTTTCATACCCTGGCATTTAATCTCAAATGTCAATAGTAAAGCTATAGCAAAATGAGTTTAATGGACTCTGTGGGCACACAAGAAGAAAGAACAAAGAAGAAAGGCAGAATTGAAATGGCCCACTACATTTCTTTTCTGCATCTATCACTTAAAGTTATAGCGAAACAATTTCTAAAAAATACTGCAAAAGTAACTTCATACAGCAGGTTTTTAAAAACTTAAAGGAGATCCACCAACAGAGGTCATTTAATTGGTTTGGTACCTATTTTTCAGATTGGTTTCTTATGAGCACTTTAAAATGCTTAATCCATTCTGCAGAAGATGGCTCAGTCCCTCTGAAGGGCAGTTTTAAGCTGCAGGTGCCTAGGGGCACTGTTATTTGATAGGAGTCTAATTTATGAATGGCATTCCAGGATACAGATGTCAGCTGAATAGAGACATCTCCTTGCAATCTCTCTCTCCCTCCGGAAGCTGAAATACTGGAGCATGCTGAAATTTGAGAGCTTCTTCAGTGTCTCTAGAGGCATACAGAAAAAAATGTAGATACCTCAGAATATGTAATCTTCTATACTGACACACAATACTGTGCTGCAGTCTCTGGCTTTGTGATACTGAGGAAATGTTTTCGTCTTCCATTTCATTTTATCTGCAGGGGTGGCTGACAAATGACCTACCTCTCAATCTAATATATCTACTTTTGGAAACTAGCAATGTTATTCTTGCCACTCCTGGTTTCATCATTTCTCAAATTAAAAGATGTTATGCCTAAACTTTTTGTTACCAGAGCAAGGCAACCAATTTCTCATGGATGATACTATCTGATGGCTTTTCTTCCATATGTGCTAGATATAGATATAATTTAAAGGTTATTTCCTGCCAGCCAGGATAATAATCTGTTATTGCTTGAGGAAGAAAATACTTTTGGTGGTCCAGATACAGTGTGCTGGGCACCTAAAGAGTGATTAGATTTTGTCTGTTGTCATATCACTAAGATACTAAAAATCTCATCCATGCTTCTTCCAAACAGCCTGAATTGGAGAGGAAGCTTACTCATATTTAGCTTGTCAAGTCACTTTTAAAAACTGATCTTGGTTTTTGGAGAACTTTTTCCTAAATTTTATAACTCATAACAAAGCAATCTTCTTATGTGTGTTTTTCATACAGGCTGTCATTCTGAAGTCTTCAAAAAATTGTTATTCAATACCAACCCTGCCCTCTCCTGCTACAAGGGAGAGACTACTTGCAGTAGTTTATTAAAATGGCAACATATTGCCATATTAAAATTGCTTTTATTATCATAAATGCCAGTGTATTTATTTTAAGACACCATTACTTTGGGTATCTTGGATTGCTGCAAGGTCAAGTGAACACCTGGAACAAGAACAGTTTATGTAAAATAAAATTACACCTGAAAGATGACAAGGCAGATTGACTTCCTCGACTGTTTTGGTCACTAACCCTATCACGACTGGAAGTTTTCTCAAGTACAGTGACTAAATAGTGTGTATGCACTACTCTCGGGGGTAACTTTGTTCCTAGGTGTGTTTAATCCCCCTCAAAGACCTGACAGCCAGAGGTGGATGATTCTGTGTTACCCAGTGAAGGTGTAATTAATATCAGGTTTATTTTGAAAATGCATTTCAACAGGAGGAGGGTGTACATACCAATCTGGTGAAAAACTGCATACCCTTTTGTAAATATCCGCATCTTTAGTTCTATTCATTATTATAACTTCACTGAAGTGCAAAAAAAATTTTTAAAACTTAAAAAACTCAATCTGCTTGAATCCACAACCATAAAGGTAAATAATTTGTGACACCAAGTAGCTTCTTGCTTTTACTTTGGATGTATATAGAGAAAAATCACAGGCAAACCCAAAGCATTATTCTTTTTAGATGACCTGAGGGACTTAGCAATTTAGGTTTGAGATACAGATTTTTAAAAAGGATTAGCTGCATATTGGCTCTTACCTTCCTAGCAGTGGACACTTTAATCAGCATTTGGAGAGAAAACATACCAAATTCTGTCGCTCTCAAAACATTTGGACTAAACTTGTTAATAGGCTTGGCCCAATGACAAAGGCTTGACCCCATATGCAAGAAGTATAGGAACCTGATGAGTAAGTGATTGATATGCTACCTTCAAAACTACAGCTTGGGATTGCATTTTGCCACAATATTGTACAACCCTTGGCAAACAACCAGCAGTCTATCCCTCATTACACCATCTGGAGGAAAAAAACAACAGCATAAAAGCCTCAGCACACACTCTGTTTGGGCAAAGGCATGTGTGGGAGAATAGCCTACCTGAGCCAAGCTGTCTTTGGCTTCTAAGAAGAACCTGGCTGATTCAGAGGCTTTTGACAGCCTTTCACTATGTTTTCATTTTCTGTCAAAATCAGAAAATCACATCAATCTTCAAAATAGCAGCACATTCTCAAATGCTATTCTGTTCATGCCTCTTAAAGCTGCTAGATGCACGATCAGATTTCCTGTTAAAATCCAATTAGGTTTCCAGTTTAACTTCAGAGTGATCTCAGGAGAGTTAAAGGATCCAAGGGACCATTTGGTATTGTGTACAAAAAAAAAATTAAAAGAGAGTATTTTCTTAATTCTCAACAAGTCCTTGAATTGTTTTCCAAAACTTTCCAGTAATCACTGAAATTTAAACCTAAATATTTAATAGGCAAGCAAAAGCTTCTTGTTTTTTACTTGTTTGCAATTTATGCATGAGGAGTAAAGGAGCCATGTGCTTTGTCTTACTCTTGTATAAGGAAATCTTGGGGCTAGTGCTGCAGTTCCCAAGGGAGTAAGGGGAGCCCTCAGCTCTCTAGTACTCATTTAAGGCAGGAGGGTGGTCATGAAAACAGGTCTGCCCCGTTTTGCCTCATCCTCTTGTTTCAAGCTGATGATGCCCTTGGGCTGTGCTAATCCAAGATTTTGTGTGATCATGAGGCACATCTGACCATGGAACTGATCAGACTAAAAATCATCATTAAGTACTAATGCATGGATATTTTTGTGGTAGTGCTGGCTTACAGATACACTGGCTCTAGTTTCCCAGATGCAAAGAAACGTTCTCCATCTTGATCTCATGCAGTATTTTCTCAGCTCCTGAAGCACTCATCTCCAAAGACAAGGCACAAGCAGATGAGAAGGAGCAAGATGAACCCCTTTTTCCAGCTCTCGCTCTCCCTGTTCAGGAGGAGACCAAAAATCCCTCCCTCCCACTGATGGGTTCCTGAGTTCTGGGAGAGCCATGTCCTGCCTGGAGATGAAAGGCTGCCTGGAGTGACCCAAGGACAGGCAGCCTTGCCCTGCCATGTGTCCAGCAGCATCCAACACTGCTCCCTTGTCTGCTGCAAGAGGCATGTGTAGCAAGGGGCTGAGAGGAAAATGATCTGGAATAAGGGTTAGAAAAACTACACAATTATTTGACTCAAAAACTTGCTGTATGGAGTTTAATTGATCCAGCCAGTGCACAGGATGAAGAATTGAAATGGAGTTCTTTACCCAGCATATTTTTCACAGAATGAATGAATGCCTCGCTGAAAAGGTGATTTGCAGTTGGCATTTCAGGCAGCCTTACTGCCTGGCTCTGGAATTATTTGCATTGTTGTTCACACAAAAGGAAAATAAACTCAACTACTTGACTTCCTTCTCCCTGAAATATATGTTTAAGATCACAGCTCAGAAAGGAAAGTAAATGGCAGATGGCAGCATCTTTGCAAAGTACACATACTCTGAGCTATACAGACAGGCAAATTGTTTCTTTCAAAGAAGAACACAAAGGAAGAGTCAGAAAGAATAACAAAGCAGTGAAGTTCTCATTAAAAGTATTGGGATAGCTTTTGGTTATGTTGTTACCACATAGCCAAGAGAAAAACAAGACATTATTTACATCTCTTTGTTTTGTGGCATTACTCTTCATTACATCTAGCAAGAAAGGTTTTTAAGAAATATATTGAAATTTTGTGCTCTTAGATCATTTGTCTTCCTCTCACCTTGGACCATTCCCTATGGGGAGGCTTCACTCTTCAATCCAGGCAGGATTGCTTGTCTTCCTCTGTGTACCCAGGAGGGTTTAGCCAGACACCACTCTCCAAGCAGCTCTTGCCCCACTTTCCTGAGAGTGCCAGCAAGTCAATCCTTCTCTCCCAAGAGGCAGGACGAAGTGTTACTGATGTTTGCATCAATTTTCATGTTTCCTGCCTTTTTCCACATGTGGAGAATGAATCTGAGCACACCTTCTTCCTGGATGGACAGAGTGCCAGTGGAGACAGACCCTGGCTGTGTCATGGAATGGAGTCCCACATCACACAAAGCAGGGCTCCTTCCGTGGCCTGTGTGATCCCACAGTAGTTGTCCTGACAGCTGCTTTACTGCATTTCTTTTCACTTCTGCTCCATGCTGCCTTTGATATCAGAGTAGCCAGGAAATAAATGGAACCAAAGATTGCACAGTACTTTAAAATCTCTTTTGTTCAAGAGATCTTTCAGATTAAAATAATGCTGAAAGGAGACTGCTAAAAGTGAGAAAAGGATTTAGGATGTTGAGAGAGCCCTACACAAGAGTTAAAACAAGCTCAGGAGAATCCCTGTTGTTTCTAGCCACCTTATGAGCCAAACACCTTCCTCCAGAGGTCTAGGTTCACATTATTGATATAGCAATCTCTTCTGATTCTGCTCAAAGACTAAGCACCCCCCTCCCGAAGTCTGCAAAATGAACAAAAGGAGAGTTTGATTTTATGCTGCTTCTATAAGAAAAAGTCTCCCAGAAGAATGTCTCTCTGTTAAAACTACTCTATTTAATTCTTACAACCCTGAGGTATGTATCAGGATTTGGACCCTTAAATTGCTTGGCATATTTTATTACTGTATTATCTGCCTCCTTGGGGTATACAGCTGCTCAGTGAGCTTGTGTTTATAGAACTCTTGAAGGTCCACAGATGGAGAGTGAAGAGAAGCAATCTATATTTTTACACTGTATATTCATGTACCCTCTTTTTCCTTAAGGCTTGGCCTCGAACACATGGATAACTAATGTTTGATATGATTCCCTTGGGCATAGTGACAGAACACATTTACTGTTTATTGCTTCACAAAGTTGATTTCTATCAGTAGTGCACTACATTCCTATCCTAGCAGGAGCCGACACATCCCAAAGAAAAGTGGGTGATAAAAAGAGAATTTTGTCTGTTGAGCTGCATCGGAATCAAGGCAGAATCAAGGCACAAGACACCAAAGCAGAGGAATCACACTGTGGTCTTTAGCACTCTCACAAGGGCAACTGAAGGGGCAAACATCAGTCTCTTCACTCTCGGGCCCAGTGACAGGACCCAAGGGAATGGAATGAAGATGAGTCAGGGGAAATTTAGATATTAAGAAAAGGTTTTTTACCCAGAGGGTGGTTGAGCACTGGAACAGACTCCCCAGGGAAGTGTTCACAGCACCGAGCCTGACAAGTTCAAGAAACATTTGGACAATGCTGTCAGGCACATGGCATGACTCTTGGGGTGTTCTTTGCAGGGCCAGGAGTTAGAACAGAAAACACTGAACAGCACTGCATACAGGTTGCTGCATAATCGTCTCTGGAGTCCTGTAATCCTGTAATGGTGATCCTGTATAGGATCAGTCCTTTAAGCACACACTTTACCTGTGCCACAGCAGAGTTTCAGTAAGAGTCAATACATATGAGCAAGACTTTTTCCTGCTTTTCAATCCTGACTTTTATATAACAGTTCTTTTCCTTTGTTTTGAGAAATCCTTCAGTATGGACAAATGAGTCTACGTTTACACCTACATCAGCTCACTACAGACAATGCAATTACAGGTGGAGAAGCCAACAGGAGAGGTTTCCAATTATTCTGGGAAGTTCTGGTTACGCTTCCTTAGTCACAATAGGATAAAGAGAAAGCAAAATGTGCTATCAGCATAATGAGCCCACAGAAATGGCCCCTGTTACATTTAGTGACAGACAAACACATATATACAAACATTAGGAAGAAGTTTGTTTAGCTATTTTCCTAGTTACCAGTCACTGCAAATACCCCTAATTAACAATGTCCACAGACAAAAGATGTAAGAAATCAGTTAGTATTCCTGACTGCTCATAGAGATATCAAGGATGTGAAATTTATATTCCCTTGTGAAAGCTTTTAAAGTACATATGAGGGACATCTCTAATGGCATAAGTGATAAAAAAAGTAAGTTGAAACAGGAATTCAGATTTACTCTTTATCAAAATGCAATTCTTGCTTTATCAGATACCTAAGATTATCAGACATATTCTGCCCAGCTGGGAAGTAATATTAATTAACAAATAAATTCTTACAAAGTATTAATCAATAACACCTTGCAAGAAAACTTCCTCAATTTTTGCTTTTAACAATTCTCATAGGAGTCGGGTTAAATTCTGATCTGAGCACAAATGGACAAACTGTAAACTGGCTGCTTTCTACAGAGACACCCAAGTGTCTTTCGCTGATATTAATACACAGTTTTCAGAATTTCCGCAAAGGAGATATAGTGGAAAAATAATGAAACAGTTTTTCGAGCAAGGAGGTGGACTAGGTAGGCATAGCTGATCACCCGGAATGGGTTTTCACTTCATCTAAGGAGGCAGCAACCCATTTATGATCCCAAGCAGTATTTTTCAAACTTGTGTCTCAGCTGAGGACACAATTTGCTGCACTTTTGAAATATCATAGAAGAATGAGGACAGTTTTACTCCTGTGGATTCACCAGAGTATATATTTACCCAATAACAACAGCATGCACTCTTTTATTTGATTCATCCAAAAAACTCCAATCATTATGAGCCCATTTTAAAATCATGCCACAAGAGATATGGCCTCTTGTGTTGAGTGAATGTGAGTGTAACATTGCCCAACCATCTATTCAACTGCAAGCTTCAGAAAACTAAATGCTGACAAATAGTCTGGGGTCATGTCTGTGAAATGCTCCATATGCCCTAGCTGAAAGAGTCTGATGCTAGCTTGCTCTCAAATGTCAACAGCTTTGCAAAAAGAATGCCCTCTCTTCTGCAGCAGAAATTTTTCTTGTTCAATCCCCAATAAAAGTAGGTTTTGATTTCGGTCTGAGAAAAACCTCATCTATCATTTAGTTCTGACAGAGTGAGAAGAAACCTGTTTCTTTGGTCTAAGGCAATTATAGACAGCTAAGAGCCAGAAGTGCTTGCCCGGAGGTCGGCAGGCACCTACACTGGCTGCTGGCCCCAGCAACACTTCCGCAGCAAAGCACCACTCCAGGTATTTAAGGCAAACATCCAAGGCAATAATTCCACTTCTTTTCAGTCAAAGAGCAAGCGAGTCGCACTTTCCCAGCAGGCCTATCCCTCCTCTGCAGGGTGGCTGCCTTGGGAAGGCCAGGCAGAGCTGCAGGTGCTCGGTGTGGCAGCTGGAGCCCCCTGCCACAGCCCTGCCTGGCACAGCTCCAGCCGGGAGGCTCTGCCAGACCACAGCAGCGCTTTCAGAAAGCCCTGACCAGGACAGCCCCAATAAACTGGGGGATCTCAGCCATGACTGACCAACTGCCAAAAAGGGGGGCAAAAAATAGTGTATGTCTAGGAAATTTTCACATATGTGAGAATAAGGAATTTGTTTGCTGAAGATAAAAGTAATTTGTTTGGTTGTGGGGTTTTTAAGTTACAGTTCTGTGAGAGGCATGCAATTTTAAAAGCAACAGCCTGTGTTCAATTTATCACAACTTAGCAATGGGAATAAGAAACATGAAGCTTGACTTATAAACAGCTCATGGGGACAAATGCTTCCTCACATAGCTTCACATTAATTACTGTAACGTAAACATGACAAAAACTGTACTGCAATCTGTTCGTGCATGGACAGGTCAAGGCTCTGGGACCTCCCCAAAATGAAGAACATTTCCAGGAAAAAGAAAGAAAACAGCCCACATAGACACAGTGTCACAGTATCCAACAATTTCATTGGAAATCTGATAACACCTAACCTCTTCCGTAAACAGAAAAGTTGAATCTATGCTATTATATGATCAACTAAATTCACTAATTACAAAATTCTCTAGCCTTACAGCTGTGGAAGAAATGGGAAAATAATGTGAATTTTAGCTACTTTTCAGCCTCAAAAAGAAATATCTCTCCAACAATCACATGTAAAGATACATAACAATTACAATAAATATAGGTATTGTACAGATATGCCTGAGATATTGTGGAATCCTTCCAGTTACTGTCAATAAGAGTTTATAACAACGTATTTATATATAGCTGTTTCCAGTTTTGATGAAGGTAAATGCCAAATTCCTCAATTATAATGACTGATACCTTAATGAGCAGGCTCAAAACTATTTTAGGACTTTTCCCAGTAAATCCAAAAGCTTTAATTGTTTGTATTTTTCTTTCGATGCTCCCAAGAGTGTGTGAATTATGGCAAGTAGGTTCATTAGCCGGTTTGATGAGTTACCATCACCACAGACGCTAATTTCAGGTGTTCTGGTCTTCATATAATTGTTACTCTTCCTTTTTGACAAAGATTAATTGAGAAAAGCAGTGCCACTAGGGTAGGCATTTATATAATCAAGGCCACTGTCATCTATTCTTCGTGTCATAACCCAGACCACAGTTTCACAGGCACAACTGTGAATGCAAAGCAAACATGATAGTGACATTTAAGATGGTTAAGACAAAAACAGCAGTACACTTCATTTTAAACGCTATTACTTGAAGGTAACTTAAGATATGGACTCCATTAAATTATGTACACTTGTTTCATGAGTAATAAAAATTCTATATTAAAGCAGTTCTAAAGGCTTTCCCCCTTGAAATTTTTTTAAAAACTGAAAGCAAATTTTCTTTTTTTCTTGTCCTAAACTTTCACTAAATGTAAACAATTTGGTGGTGACATGAGCTAAGGAACCTTGCTATGAGATTTCACACTAGAACACAGCACAATAGCTAAAAAAAAAATAACAGCTGAGACAATGGAAACCCAAAGTGAACTATGTCATTTACATCAGTTTATAACCATACTGAGATGCAATTTACACATTACTGATGTAACAGGACATTATTGATGCAATCACAAATCACCTATCACAACATGAAGTCACAAAGTGTTTTTTAATTTTGTTTCTAAAAAACAATAAGATTCCTGCTTTAAAATATTCTGCTCCTTCATTTTCTGTTTCTAATTTCTTTTCTCTCCCTTTTAGTTAGTGCAAACGATATATGCTTAAAACATCTTCTACTAAAGAAAGCAGCAAAACTCCCATGCCCTGGCTCCAGGTAAATCACTTGTAATCAGCATTTCAGCAAGATAGAACATCTGACTGGCATGTCTTGAGTTCTAGTATTATTTTGAGTTGAGTAAAATCTAGCTTATAACCATTCTAGATTAGTATCTGACCAAGCACAGCTGATTTGCTAAAACATTAGAAATCCATTGTGCAGACATCCTTGGGTCTGTCTGGTCTGTCCTTCCATCTCCCTCCCCATGGAATCAGCTGTGTGGTACCACCAGTGACTCAGTCGTCACAGTCATTGTATGCACCTGACAGAGAAACTTCATTTTAAAGTATGACCAAAACAGTAAGAGGGCTACTGAAAATGTAGTGTTGAGATGTGCCAATGGGATAAAACTGCATTTCAATGTCAAGTGAATATGAGGTTTTACAAAATCATACTCCCTCCCCCTCCCCTCCCAGTTAGCTCAGAGGAAGCAGGGAAAAAATTTCAGCGTAGAAAATATTTCCTGAGCTGCAAAACTTGAATGGGAGGTTCTAGCTATAATGCTCCTAATGCACAAACCAAGCCAGTGAGAAAAGCTGCTCAAACCAACACTGAGATCCCACCTATATACAATGCCAGCCAAGGAATGGTCCTTTTCCTAACAAGTAATGTATCCCATTCCCCTCAGTCATGGTAAATCTGGTGGTTTTGATAATCAAAACATTCCTAAATATTTTTTTCAACAGTTTCATTGTCTGCAATTGAAAATTTTACTTCACAGCTTAGTCATGGTGGACACTACTTTTTAACTTGCAAATTATTTTGCTGAGAAAAAATAGTTGCATGATTTGTTCTTAACATGAGAAAGAAAGCAATGAAACTACTATTTCATTGTTTTGTGTGGGCAGTTTCAGCACTTCTTCAAAACAAAGAGAAAATCTTGTTATAGAGATAGATCTTTTATAGAGATAGATTCATTGAAAAAGTCTAAAGAGGAAAATACAGAAAAGTCACTCAGGCAGATTTACTTTCATGTAGACAACATTTAACTCTTAAAAGACTACAGTAGCTGTTTAAAGATTAGAGAAGTTTCAGTAGCACAGGCAGTTTGCTGAAAATTCTGTAACTTTCATTTTCCAAATAGAAGCTTTTGGTGAGATTCCCTAATGGACAGTACATTCTTCCCTTTTGTTCATATTAGGAACAGGCAGTAAATACTGAAAAATAATTTACAAATACCAAATTTATTTCCAGAGATCAATTCTTCAACTTAAGGATGAACTACAGTAAAAACTATCTGCAAATCAGCATTCATGAAAAAAGAACTGTTAGTACGAAATTTGCACTTGTGCAAATACTTGCTTCCACATTCAGGTGCTGCCTAGGATAAAGCCTATCATCAGTATTTTGGGAACAAGGAATGATTCAGAAAATACTTGTCCTCATTGTCTTTGAGGAAGAGAAGGGAAGCCAGCCTCTTTTAACATATGACAGCTATGAACCTTCTAAACAGAAGAATTTATTTTTCTAAAAACATGGACCTGAAATGAATGTTTGCACATTCCTCCCTTCAGCCCAAGACTGTGGCTTCTGCATCTGTTACAGCCCCTCTCCACAATGTTATAGAGAAGGTCTTTTTTTGCAGCGCTGATTTTGTTTCAGAACCATTATACCCAAGCAGAATAAGCATTTAGAATAAGAATTTAAGAAACTTTAAGTTCCCAGAAAGGAGGTTGCAATCTTCTGCTAAATCACCTGTGCCATCTGTCCAAAATTTCCTCCAGAAATTACTATGAAAACATACAGCCTAAAACATAGCAGATCCCCAGATTTCCATGTAGATGTGTTCTTAATGTTCAGTATAATTATCTTCTCAACAAGATTCAGTAATAATCACAGACTTTTACTTAGGTAGTTTAAAGTTTTCATAAATGGTGAAGACATTTCAGCATCTTGGTCTACATACAGATGAAAGCCCTGATCATATAAAACTTACAAAAATGTCTCTTCAGGGAAAATGAGAAGAGTTTGCTACATGTACTAAATAATTTAGCAGCTGCATTCCCTCTTTTTTCCAGGGAAAGGAAAAAGTACATTTTGGCAGAGATGCACATTGTGAATTTAACTCAGTTGTGCTCTGCCTAACAGACTCCTGGGTGCCAGGATGAACAGCTGTGATCTCCCTTGGCTTCTCACCCAGGGTCATCCCCAGGACTCAGCATCCTGAGTCCTGCACTCAGCACCTCCCACAGCAGTAGTGACATGGCATGGATTACAGCTATGACAACCAGCCAGAATTCAAGAGCTGTGGCTTTGATCACGGGCATCCACTGTGATCTAGACATATTAATGCAAATGCATGTACATAGGACAGGTTTTCTTGAAAGAAAGATCACCAGCCTCTTAGCACAGACAGCAGCATTCCAAAATATTGGCAAAATATTGCCATTGATGAGTAACATTTGCTGAACTCATTTGGTGTCTGCCTGAAAATTGCCCATGAGCAGTTAATAAGATTCTCAAATGTGCTCATTATCTGGAGGATTATTCTTGATGTGCAGTCAGCTCATAAAAAGGTTTGCTGCAAATACAGTCCTCATCAAGACAATTACTTAGAGAAGTTACACACTACAGCTTTCTGTGCTCTGACTGGGTGGCTTCTCTGGCTTGCACAGCATGAGCTGTGAATAGTGCAATTAAATGCACAACTTCATGTCACAGTACGGAAACATGATGCTAAACATTTGCTTTTTGCCATCATCTATCCTCAATGCTTGAGCCTTTTATTACTTATTGTATGACTATCTGGTTAGAAAAAGGGACAGATTGAATTAAAACAATTTTAAAAAAAAGGATCCAAGAGCTCAAACATTGCTACTACCCTGCCAGAAAGCTTTCTTCCACTCCAAAGAAGAAAGGAAAAGAGGCAACACCTTCCTTTGCCTGTGTAATTGTCCCCAAATGTAATATAGTCTATTCCAACAAAGTCCCAAGCTGATAAAAGCTTTCCACTCTCCCTGTGATACCCCATGTCCTCCTGGTTAGGTGGTTTTGGAATTTCAACATCAAATTACAGAAGATCATGGCACAACTGAAGAAAACACAGTTATCCCTATAGTGATGATCTACTGAATCCAACACCAGGACTAAAATACAACATATAAATTAATTTTCTACACGCTTAAATATTGGAGGCAACTTTTGAAATATTTACTATTGATGAGGTTAAAAATATTCTGAACAACTTCTGGGCAAACTGCTAAAGGAAGTACAGTAACATGGGCATTGAAGTGCTTTCTGATCATAGTGATCTTAATTCACACATTTTATTTCTCCTCTTTTCCAAATGAGTAATTAACACAAAATTTTTAATTCACTATAATTTTAGTACATTAATTTTACACTCTGATTTCATTCCTTATAATTCACATCCTTGATATACAAGTCCCACAAGGCTGTAAATTTGTTTCAGGTCACAACACATGACAACAAAAAGGTTTGCTGTCACCGACTTTGATACTGTGAATAATTTTGCAAAATTCCTAGAATTATTCCTGTGTTGCAGCTAAGCCTGAGTTAGGTGCTTGTTTAGGATCTTGATTAATTAGTATCATTTCCAATAATAGAATTTGGCAACCTCTGAAATTCTTGACTGCTAAAACATCACAAAGTAAGTATTTCACTGCTTAGTTCATATTTCCGTGCCTAATCAATCTATGCATTTTCTTGCTCATGCAAGTTACACATTATTGAAACTACTGGGCAGGACCATTGTTACCAGAAATAATTTGTAGGAGCTTTTGCCCTATGGCAAAAAAACCACACAACATAGCTGCTTATCCAACCCCTCTGTGATACTACAAAGAAGAAGCAAGATCAGTCCTGGAGGCAGAAATAATCTCACCTAAATTACAGACCAACACTACTCAGCTAATTTGAGAATTTGCATTTACTATTTGCCAATTTTGCTTATGTTCTTTTTTTTCAAATCTCTTCCCCATGTATAGCACAAAGCTAAAGTAAAGAAGGAATATTTTTTACATCTTCACCTAACAAGAGCTGGAATAGGAGGGAGCTCTCATTTTGGTTTTCCCCTCAATCTTCCTAAAAAAAAAGAGTAAATTTAAAATTTCACTCACCAGGAAAACTACAGCTCGCTCACTCTTAAATCACTTCACCTGCACTTTGCTCAAAAATCTACAGGGTGGGGTAAAACTCACACCAAACCACAACATCTCAAGTCTTATTTTTCTTTTTAAAGGACAAAGTAAGCAAAAAAAAAAAAAAAAAAAAAAAAAAAAAACCAAATAAAAAAAAAAAAAAAAAAAAAACCAACCAAAAAACCTAACAAAACCTGTTGGCGTCATCAGAACCTAAAAATAACAGGAAGATGACTGCTGGTGCCAGAGTGATACCAAACAAAATCTATTATTGAATTAGATTCTTTCCAATTGGTGTTCTTAGGAATATGTTTCCCTTTGCCCCTCAGGGTTCATTTGGAGCCAAGGTATTCTGCCTGCCAGTGCCATTCCAGCACTCAAATTAACAAGAAGTGATGTCTCTTACAGTAAAAAACCAGTATCTATTAAAATATTAATGAAGGCAAATAAGCTGAGGAGTTTGTGGTGTCTGGTTTCTTGCTGGCAGCCAGGGATAACTGTGAAAGGAGGGGAGAGCTGGACATCATCACCCTGCTGCCAAGGCCAGGATGATGATCCTGCTCCCAGAGGACAGAGCTGATATCCCAGGAGCCAGCAGCCTGACCCAGGGACTGACAGGGAGCATCCCTCTTTCCTCCCTGCTTTTCTCCCACCGCCTGTTTTCTCTCTGCAGTGCAGTTCTACAGGCTGTGCTTTGCTGTCCATTCATTTAAAGGGTTTCAGTTTCTATTCATTCTCCCCCATCTCTCATTCTAATTAAGCACTTCTCACTCTTGTTGTGTTGTAGCTGCACGTCTTGGCGGCCGTGGGGCTTTGTGCTGTGTTGGAGAAGGGGCTCGGGCCATCAGGTTCGCTTTTACAGCTCCATCCAGCCCTCTCCCCTGCTCAGTGTTATTTTAAGGGCCTCCTGGAGTCATCAGTCACCATTCCCCAGAGCATTTCTTGCTTGCTGGCACTGCTGGCCCAGCATTCCCGTTCTCCTGGGCAGCAGCAATGGGCTGGGTGCTGACGCTGCAGTGTGGCCCTCCTGACACACAGGCTGTGCTTCCATCAGCTCTGAGGCATGCACTTCATCTGCAGTCCCACCCTGAACCCCTCTGACCGTGTCTTCTCCGTCTGTGAGGGCTCCCAGGATGTTATTTTAATGCTGCTGACACCCTGCTCTGGCTCCTGGTTTTCTTATGGCCCTGGGAGATCTGGAGCATCTCCTCCACCACGAGCGAGCACGGTCCTGCAGAGATGCTGATACTGAACAGACCCCTTGCAAAGGCTGGAGGAGGCCTGGCTTCCACCCAGGATCACAAAAAGGCATCCACATTAATCAGCATCCTCCCTGGAATTTTCTACATTGATGGGAGGAGTGTGAGATGGCCCAAAGCTGGTGCAGCCGGGCTGATCCCTCTGGCAGTGTTCACACCACTGACCTGCTTTACCCTGAGTGGGTTTTTTCCCAACAACCACGTTGGATGTGATGCCTTCATCTCCACGATCCAGGCAAGCATTAAATCACACAATCCAGGCTGGAAGGAGCCATGTGTTTTCCCCTGCATGCAGCTCTCTCTGTGCTTCCAAACACGTCTCCCCTCTCTCCTTTTTCTGTACAGTAACTTTGCACACACAAACGTCAAACAGCAGCTGTTTGGCCAGCATTTCAAAAAAGCAACTAGTGATTGTAGCTGCCTTAATTCTGAAGCTAGGATTTCCACTCTGCATGGCAAAAAGGGCTTATTTTCCCTCCTCAAGTAGCTGTAGATATTTTTACCCGTTTCTTTTGTAAATGTGTAAATGTGGAAACAGTCAGACCTTATCAGGCAGGAGTGTCTTTGAGGTTTTCCCTTTTCAGAAAGAAAATGTCACGGTGCCTGTCAGAGCCAGGTTACTCAGGGCTTCTCCTGCTTCAATTAACTAGGAGCAAACCTGTGGTGTGTCAAAGCCTGCCCTAGGTAAACAACATGCTGGATAATTTTGGAGGTCACTTCAATGCAGGGGTGGAAAACTAGAGCAGGAAGCTGTCCTGAGAAGGGTTTCTTCAAAAGTCTTCCTCTTGTGGCTGAGCCATCCCATGCCCAGAACTTTTGCTGGTGTTTTGGCCCTTCTTAGGGTGGAGATGGAATTAAAAAAGGATTCAAGCCATGAGTACACCAAAGCTTTGAATCCTCCAAATTATCCCAAGGAAGCCTGAAAATTGCACTGAAGGAATTCATTTTTGGGTACTGACTTCCTCTGCTGCAGTTGAAAGGTCGCTTGTTAACAGTTTGGTTTTTTACCAGGGGCCCAGAACAGACCTCTGAGCTTGGAGGGCAGGCCTGCAGCTTTTCCAGTAAGGGGTTAAGGGAGGGAGGGAATCAAATTCAACAGGCATCCCCTAGGATTGAACTAGGAACTAGGAGCAGTTGGTCATGAAGTGCTATTTACTGTGGAAAACACTACAGGGTACTTGCTTTTTTTGTTTCTTTGTTTTGTTTTTGTGTGTGTGTGTGTGTGTGTGTCCTTATTTGATGACACAAAAGCAAAAAATCATGTCTTTAGCCAGAGTTCCTGGTTTAACTGCATGCAGAGATGGAACTGCATCACCAAGTTAGCTGAGGACAGCTCTGCTGCTGTGTTCCCATCGTGTGTGGAAAAAGGGCCAAGCCTTTGTGCTTCCCAAGGGCAGGATAAAGCCATGGATCCCACCCCGGAGCACCCTGGAAGGGTTTTGTCCATACCCAAAGCACAGAGGGGCTGGCAAGGCCCTGCACATTTTGACTGGAACCAGCAGCAGGACAAAGTGCTGCAGAGAAGAGCTCAGCTCTGTCTGTGGCCCCCTCCCATGGATGGAGGCAGAGTGAGGGTTTGCCTGTAAATCCCATTCATCACACCCCAAGCCTTCTCCTGCCTAATCCTCTCTTCTCCCACGCCTGGCTCAGTGATTTCCCTGCAGCGAGGCAGTTGTCCCTGATAACACGATGGCAGGGGATGGCTCATGTCAAACCTCAGCAAAATAAATGTTAAAGAAATGTTGCTGGTAATTTATCTACCCCTCAGAAAACTCGTCTTGCTCATCCTTGCCTCTCAAACACCCCCCTTTGGTGGGGTGGATTTCAGCTGCTCAGGGGTGCACTGCCTGCCCTCAAAGTCCCATCCAGCCTGGCCTGGAACATTTCCAGGGATGGGGCATCCCCAGCTTCTCCTGGAGGTCTGATAACAGGACACACACTTGTAAAAGTCCTGCTCACCACACACGGTGGGAGGAGTGGGTTTCAACAACAGAGAAGCAGATGCAGTCTGAACATGACATAGGAAACCTGGTCCTGATGGGTGTAAAGGTAAATGCTGGAGCAGATAGTGGGAGAGATTGCAGAGGCTGCAGCTGAAAAGGTTCTGTGTGGAGCTGTCAAGTTCCCTCTCTGAAGTGGATTTAGGGGTAGATGACCACGCCCTGGCGTTAGAAGTGAGCTGTCCCATCTCTGCCCTTCAGTTCAGCCCTATTTTTCATGATTTTGTGGGACTGCTGCTGCAGATCAGGAGGAATAATTGGGAAAGTCTGTCTTCTCTTATGTAACTAGAAGTAAATGCACAATGCAGCTTAATTGAAATTACTGACTTCCCTAGATAAACTGGATGTAACTGGATCAATAGTGATCTGGTTAATGTAAAAAAAATGACTTTGGGACACCCAGTGCACATAGATTAGAGCACGGACGATGAAGTAGGGAGACACCAAAAGCAAATCTACCTGGTAGAGGACTGTGTAGATTTGCTGCTGTCTCAGTAAGGATAATTTGAGCAAAAGCAAAATCCACTAGTTCAACCCTAGAGCAGGAAAAAGTGGGGATGAGGAACTGGATTAATGGCACCACCTCTGGGGTTTTGCCTCTTTGTTGAGTTTCTTCCCTGCTGTTCTGGACCTCAGTTGAAGGTGTAGGCTCAGTCTGATCTCTGAAGTTCCAGAAAAAATCAAGTCATTTAAGAATATAATTTGAAAACACAACAAATCTATTGAGCTGAGAGCTTTGTCCTTGGGTTCAGCTGGAAACCTGTAACATTCGAGGGACACTCTGGAGGAAAAGAGGATTATTTAAGGAGCATCTGGAGAGATGGGCTTCAGGTGCCCTCTTCCCTATTTATGCTTATTAGAGATGAAATTGAAGTGCAGCATGGTTAAATTATGCATATAAAGAAAAGCTTCCACAAACAAGAAAACATAAGCAATGTGGGAAGGAACAGAACTGCAAAGAGAACGAGAGGAGCAAAACCGAACAGGATGCCAAACTGCAAAAGACATTTCAACAGCACCTAATTAAAACTGTTCACATTTGCAACAGACAGAAGGTAAAGACATTCACTAGGAAACAGAAGAAAAGGGGAAAAAAAAAAAGCCAACACAAAGAGGAGTGATTTAGTCAATCACAGGAGATTCTGGAAAAATAGCAAGCTTTTGAGCAAAGGCCAGTTGCAGAACGTGCAGTGCATTTGGAGTTGGGGAGTTCTCTCCAATTGTCTGCCGGCAGAGGTGACTCCAGCTGGAATAATGAGGAATGTGCTCTGCAGCAGCCCCTGCCCACAGCTCCAGCAGCCTATGGGGAGCTGCCACTGCCGCCTTCCGCGCTCATCTCCAGGCAGGGATTTGAATAATATCACATAGCAACCAGCCCAGGACTGAGAAATCAACCCAAGTCCCACTCCGATAACTTAATCACAAGATTATCTCCCAGCTTCTTTTGTTAATTAACGAGTCTTTGCCTTTTAGCTTCAGAAACCATAGATACTGCAGTAAGGGAGAGGCTGGAAATCCAGCGTGGCACCTTTGTTAGCACGATGAACTAATAACACTTCTCCTGTGACACCTTTCAAAGCCTGACATGTTCACCACTGGGTTCATCTGGCTCCCGCCGTGTAGGAGAGCAGCACAAGCTCCAAAGTGGAATAATCAGGACAAATGAGTCCTCAGCCATCTTTCAAAGAGGCCAAATCAAATCTTCTCTGGTGACAAAAACAAGAATGAGCTATGTTGTATTTTCCTCGTCTCTGTCTAAGCAAAATTATTTTCATAATTGGTGAACATGGGATGAAATAATATTTCAGCAAGGGAAAAGACTGTCATGTACCATGTCTGAGAATGAATAGGGGACAGTATTTTTCCTTCTTTTGGTAGAGCCTTTGCTTTCAGACGGGGTTGGCCAGGAGAAAACTGGGCTTTCCAGCTAGAGAGAGGCTGATTTATATATGCACAAGAAATCTCCCTGTTCAGAGATAAAACAGCTAAGTGCTTTTTTAATGATGAAGTGGCAGGCAGAGCTGGAGGAAGAAGCTCTTTCTTAGGTAAGGCTGGAGCCATGGGAGGCCTTTGGTACCCTCCCAGTCTGGACGCTGCCTAAATCCAGCCATCCCCTCCTCATCCACACTACAAATCACTTGTGCATTCCAGGAAGAGCTGCCATCAGTACAAAGGTGCATGCTTGTCAACAATCCCATCCCTAGGATGCTTGTGTGCATGGATAGATCCCAAAGAATTAGCTCTGTGGCTGGCAGCCAGCAGGAATATCTGAGCCCTCCTAACCCCTGAGGAGGGAGCCCACGGGGCTGGAAGTCCTGCTCAGGCCAGCCCAGGTTACCCTCTCACCTTTGGTGTGGCTGTGATGTGGCTGTGAGAGCCAGGACAAGGCAGCAGCGTTGTCCCCAGCCCTGACACAGAGAAATGAGCATCATCACAGAGGGACAAGTGTCACAGACGTGCCCATCCTCGCTGTCTCCTCAAGAACATCACTTCTGAAGGAGCAACAGGAGGGGGAAGAACAGATTCCCCTCCGGACCACCTCCTTTGCAGGGAAGTGACTGATGAGCCTGGCAGCCTCTGAACAAATATTTCTGATGCAGAGAATTCACTTGTCAGCGTGGAGGAGCCCCGAGAGGAAATTTCCAAAGCAGATCTGTCGGAGATAATGACACTGCACAAGGAAGCCCTCCTTAGGAGGGATGTCTCCTGAAGACGTGGAGTGTTTGGAAACACGATGCTTCTGTGTGTTCCTGTTGATGAGTTAAAATCCAAGCAGCCGTGGCTGAATTTTTAATCTGGGAGCTCTAGCAGGTGAAGCACGAGGGAGTGAGTCAGTTTTTAACCTTCCCTGGTGCTGCCTTGGTCAGGCAGACCTTGTTTTCTTCCCCCATCAGAAGCCTCTCTTCGGGCCCAAGATAACACACTATGTTCTGCCACGTCCAGATTACAAACCAGGGAATTTCTGTGCATCTGCATGTTTGTGTAATTGCCTAACACCGTGAAAACTCATCTCAGCTGAAGCCTCCAAGCTCCACTGTTAGATAAAAAGCAATTAACAGCAACCATAACCAGAAACACTTCCAGTGTGAGAACAAGCAGCAAACAGCAAATAGATGCATCAACAAATCTGTTTTTGCCTTGTACTTTGCTGCTTGCAGGCAATGGGTCATTAATTTTTATATGAGTATCATGGATTTATCAGCAATTTGGGAATCTTGAAGTTATTACCTATGACAGTGGCTCTTGATGGTGTTGGCTGCTCTGTGTTGCCTCTGCTCCTTCCATTTAAAAGTCACCTGAAAGGGTGCAGCAGCCAGAATCCCACCCCAAGGCAAGCCTGGGCACCCAAAGGCACTGGTTATTCCTTGCACTTGTTGAATATCTCAAATTTGTTTCCTCAATACAGGTCTGTAGAGCCCTTTACCCTCTGAAAGCTCATCAGCATTCACCTGGAAGTGTGCTCTTCCAGCTCTCCTAAGTAGCTGTATTTTATCCTGTCAAATATGAAACTGGCTCAGGTCAGAAATTTTGTGCTGAGCTAGTCAATCTTTAGGGTTTTCACTATTTAAATCTAGGACAGATAACCAATAGATTCTTCAGCTGAACAAGGATAACTATTTTAACCTCTCCTGCCCAGGTGTTTTGGGATCATTTTACATGTTCTGATTCATTAGTTCAAGTTTCAGTTCTGTGGGGGGAAAAAAAAAGGTAGGAAAATCTATATTTTACTTGGCAAGTCAATTGTCCTGTATAAACTAAGGTTTACATTCCGTGTGGTCACAGAGGCACTTACAGATTAACTGTGTGTAAAGGGATGTGAGGAGCCTTATCTGGATTCATGCAAGTGGTGTTTTTTAATCTGAATAAATGCTGTTCTTCAAAAATAAAAGCAGATACAGAGGTGGCAAGGATGAGATTGCCTGCTACCATACTCTGCTCGGGAGCTGTGCTTTGGCTGCCAGGGAGTTTTAAGCTCTCTCTCCTGGCTGCTTCAGTGTGAGCCTGTGTCTCCAGATAATCCATCAGTAATTACCTGTTTAGTTTTATTGCGCTCTTGTTGCTTTGTGCAGCTGCTCAGGAGTTCATTTGCTCCCACCTTGCAGACAGATTTAAATGTTAAGCTTGTTTTCAGATGGAGAAGAGACGCCTTTATTTCAGGTGAGCGTTCTGTGAGCTCTCCCCAGCGTGAGGAGATGATCCTGTGCCTGTTACAGTTCAGGTCAGCAAGGCTGTGAAACGCAAATCAAACCAGACCTTTTCTGCCTCTTGAGTTAGAGGGGCTTTGCTGAGCTCTTTGTGTGTTTAAAACAATTCGGGTGTTCTCCTTGTGCAGTCAGTGGCTGCAGGCAGCACAAAGGGATTTTGCTAGAGAAGTTCAGCCTGGAAAATTCCATCCCTGGAAGTGTTCAAGGCCAGGCTGGATGGGGCTTGAACAACCTGGCCTAGTGGAAGGCTGGCCTGCAGCGAGGTTGGACCAGATCATTTTTAGGGTCCCTTCCAACCCAAACCATCCTGTGATCTTTATGCCTGGACTCTTCCTGAAGATTCTGACAATGAAAATTTAAAACTGGCCAAAAGAAAAGGCATTCATACGAATGGACAAAGACCAGCACTTGGGTCATCCCAGCAATGACCAAAATATCCAGGGAAGAGGGATCCTACCCTTTTGTGAACATAATTCCCAGCACAGTCCTGCAATGCTTTCCCCCTCCTTACTTCTCTTCAAAAGGGTAAATCTCTGCTGTACAAGTTTCTTGAGCTGAATGCAAGCAGCCTGCCTGTCTTATCTCCATTTGCCCCCTTCTGTGCAAACATTTCAGTCACTTCCTGCAAATTTAATGTTTTTCAACTACTGACGTGCTCCTCATCTCCACTCTGCAATTATGAACCGATGTGCTGATGTTTTAAGTGCTTTGTTTTAAAATGTGTAACATCCGAATTTACAAAAAACAAACAAACCCAAACCAAAAAAAGACAGATGCCTCCCCAAATTTTCTCTGATGCTAATTATAGAAATCTCAGCTCTCCAGCAGAAGCATCAGTCAGCAGAGGATTTGGTTCTTATCAGAGGCTGAAGCTTTGGAAAAATATACTGAGGATGGTGCATAAAACTGGGGATGTGGCAGGTACATGCTGGAAGTGAATGCTGAGAGTTTGGAAATGCAAACTTCAGGATTTTCCAGTCCTCTTCCTCCCCCCAACACCCAGAACATTGCATTGTTGGTTGGTCTTCATTTTTAAATCATTTGCTGTCAAGATACATGTGTTGTTTTCATAGGGTTGGCAGCAGAAGTTATTATTTTTTTCCAGCTAAATTTAGAGAAGGGTAACAAATATTCTGGGTTTGCTCTGAAATCATTCCGGGAGGAGCTCCTGGGTTATACATCATGGTTGCTCCAGCAATGAAAGTGCAGCTCTTCTGTCAGAGTTTCAGCTTGATGATGTCTTTAGCTCTCAGGATGCAGCCCCACACTCTGTCCCCAGCACAAGAGAGGGTCGGAATCAGCTTGAAAACTCATTCCTGTGATGACTTTTATTAGGAATATTATTTACATACCGCATTCTCCTCTGGCACAAGAAAGCTGGAGGAATTTTTTCCCCCTTCTAATGCATTTTAGAGGCCATCTGATATTTTCTAATGGCTCTCAGGTATGTATAATTCATCCTGCTCAGTGTCTGCACTTTCCAAAATAACACTGGAGAATTATTTGGGCTCCTGCTTTTTTTGGCCAACCATTACTCTCCTTTTTTTTTTTTTTGACCTATAAATGTCCATATGCTGCACGATAATTGCAGTAGGTGTAGGTTCCTTTGGAGATGCTCTTGTGTGGGAGACAATATGACAGCTCATCTGCATAGCACAGGCATCATTCCTCTGCCTTGATTTAGCAGAGAGTCCTGGATCCCGAGGCTTCTCCCATCTCTCCTGGATATTTAGGGATTGCTCACACACACACACCATGCACTCACACTCTCCCGTGCAGGCATTTCTCCATTCTCTGTGGGCAGCTCAGCTGCTTGGAGAAATCACAGAGTGCCACAAGCGTGGCAGAGCCTGCCATGGGGACATGGCCCCCTGCTCTTGGATTTCCACACTCAGTCCAGGCATCCTGAGCAATAAAAACCGGTGGTTTGTTTTGTAAAAACCCCATAGCTGGAATATTTTGCATGGAAAACTGCATTAACCATGGTAAGGTGGAAGTGATGCGCCAGGACAGGGTCCAGTCTCCCAAATGCCGTGACTTTTAACTGGGAGCTATGCACAAGTTTGTCCCCAGACTTGTTGAAGCTGTGTGACACTTTCTGGGAGGGAAAAAAAACAAACAAAACAAAACAAAAAAAAAACCTGAGAAGATGGGATGCAGGTTATCAGCAAGGAATTGGGATGAGGGGCAGGAAAATGAGCTGTCACATTTGCCCACAAACCTGGGCATTCCTTTCCCTGCTGGATGCCCATGATTTTTCCCCTGGAATCTGAGGAGTCTGTGGGCCTTTGAGAGTTAAATTTAAAGACTCGCAGGAGTGTTTTGGAGAGGGATTGAGCAGGTGGGCTTGAACACACAGCAGTCATGGGGCACTTTTGTTATTTTGGGGTTTTTTATGCCCTGACAAGCCATGTTCCACGACTGAGGGGGCTGTATCATCCCCACGAGAGTGTGACAAGGACAAGGATGGTGTCAACACTGCTCCCAGGTCGGGGGTTGGGTGACGGGGTGGTCCCTGGCGGTGTCAGTCACGTTCGGGGTGTGACAGGGGCAGTCCGTACTGGTGTCACTCACGCTGGGGGTGTGATGTGGGCAGTGCTGTCACACTGGGGGTGGGACAGGGGCGGTCCCCGCTGTGTCTG
Source organism: Alethe castanea (assembly GCA_024734035.1). NCBI lineage: Eukaryota > Metazoa > Chordata > Aves > Passeriformes > Muscicapidae > Alethe > Alethe castanea. The sequence goes on along the minus strand of JANRGV010000120.1, from coordinate 27,646,670 downwards.
TCACACTGGGGGTGTGACAGGGGCGGCCCCAGCTGTGTCTGTCACACTGTGGGTGTGACAGGGGAGGTTCCTGCCTGTGTCAGTCACACTGGAGGCGTGACAAAGGATGTGCCAGTCCCTGCCAGTCACACTGCACATGTGACAAGGGATGTTCCTGTCCCTGTCAGTCACACCGGAGGAGTGACGGGGGAGGTTTCTATCCGTGTCAGTCACACCGGGGATGTGACAAAGGACGCTCCTGGCACTGTCAGTCACTTTAGAGGTGTGACAGAGGCCAGTCCGGAGCTGTGCCCGCCCTGCCGGGGGTGTGACAGGGGCCGATCCCTGGGTGTGTCAGTCACAGGGGGTGTGACAGGGGCTGATCCCTGGCTGTGTCAGTCACAGGGGCTGTGACAGGGGCCGATCCCTGGGTGTGACTGTCACAGGGGGTGTGACAGGGGCTGATCCCTGGGTGTGTCAGTCACAGGGGGTGTGACAGGGGCTGATCCCTGGGTGTGACTGTCACAGGGGGTGTGACAGGGGCTGATCCCTGGCTGTGTCAGGGGCTGATCCCTGGCTGTGTCTGTCACAGGGGGTGTGACAGGTGCTGATCCCTGGCTGTGTCTGTCACAGGGGGTGTGACAGGGGCCGATTCCTGGCTCTGTCTGTCACAGGGGGTGTGACAGGGGCTGATCCCCGCGCTTGGTGACGATGCTCTGGCAGGAGCGAAGGACGAGGGTGGGACAGGCTGGGGAAATCCCCCCGGTAGGGTTTTGGGGTGTCCCTGGTGCAGCCGGAGCTGCTCGGTCAGTTCCCGTTTTAATTCCAGAATGGTTCAGGTTGGACGGGACAGCACTGGATCATCTTGTCACGCCTTTCTGCTCGAGTAGGGTCGTGAAAAAGAACTCGCCGAGTTTGTGATTTCCTGGGACACCGCTAAAAGCTTCTCATATAAACTTAATGAAGAGCTGCAGTAAAAATCCTTTGTGCTGAACGATTATTGAATAGATTGTTAAATGCTGTCCTGAGCCAACCTAGGAATTCTAGAAAGAAACCAGTAAGTACAGAGCCCAGGTAGAGATTTCCCCTTTAACTCTTTAGCAAGCTCATGGATGCATTTTTGGGGTTTCCATGTGCACAAGGTGTAGGTGCAGATCAGAGATGCAGCTCCTCCAGACCCACAGCCAGCGATGGCAGGAGCCCACAGACGAGGATGTTCTTGCACAGGCACCTTTCATCCAGCACTGGAAGGCTCAGGTTATTCCCTGGCAGGCTCTTTTACAGTCCTGGATCTCCAGCCAGGCATATTTGCAGAACCAGACAGCAGTTTTTGCCTAGAAATCTGCTGAGTCTCGAACAATATGTGCAGAAGAAAATGCAAGTTTGGGAAGCTAAAGCATGCCAGGAAGTTATTCCTCAACCAGCCAGCTTCTTACAGTCCTTTCTTGTTTTGTTCCTGTTAATTTTTCCATGTTCTTTACAGCCTGATTCTGGACTTCATACCTCTGTCTGGCTTTTGGTGTAGATAGAACTTGGGTTTTTTTGGTGTTTCTTCTGAATACCTCATTCATGAGATACCAGCTCCCTGGACCCAAAGATGTATAAGATCATGGCAAATGTCAGGAAAACATAAGTTAGGATAATAGGATGGAGCTGGATAGAGTGAAACAATCTCTGCATCAAAGATCCTGAACCTTCTTTTAATTGCACTTTTAGGGTCCTGTGTGGGTGTCCTTTCAAAATTCAGTGTCCCCAACAGGCAGGTTTGTCACCAGAGTTCAATGGGCTGAAAGGGGCCAGCTTTCCCCTGGGGAGTTAAAAGCTCAAACTTCAGCCAAAAATCAGTGAAATCCCACTGGATTAATCTCCTTCTTCGAAGAAACACTGCTTAGGATTTTTTTTTCCTGTTTTACATAGAAAAGTCTGAAGCTCTCAGATGTTTAAAGTGTTTATGACAGTCCTAAAACAGAGTAGCCAGATGTCAGAAACCTCTATGGCCCATAAAAACAACTCAAATTTGATGGAATGGGATGTTAAACCCTTCACAAAATATATTAAGCTCCCATTGTCACAGCAGTGCAAACCACAAATTCACATTTTTTAGTGAATTTAACAAAAAATTTGAATTAAGAAATTATTCCAGAGTAGACCTAACTGGCAAATACATTACAGATCCTCATCTATCCTGACAGAACTCTTCACATTTAAGACACATAAAAGTGAGGTGGCATAAATAAAAATAATTTGGCATCCATATATGTGTGCGTTGGGAATATGAATGTAGGGCAGGCACAAAACACCAATAATGTAATTTTAATAGGAATCATATATTGCAAGGAAATGGGTGGTTCAATTAGTTTTATGCCTTCTCCTTGAGGATTACAGCTGATTTTTGTGTGTGTGTATGTGTCCTGGAAGAACTCATCAAGGCTGATGGGAAAAGCTTAGAATGCAGAGTTTAATGAAATCATGGGCTTGTAGATGCAACATGTGAAAGAGAAAGCAGAAAACATTTATATACTTCAGTATTAGAAGCAAAAATCAAAATATGTGGAAGTTGATAGAGCTAAGTGTGCTTGTCTGAGGACCAACAGAGCAAGATTTCTGAATTTTTTGTTATTTTATGCTAAAGGGGAAATGCTGGCAGAGTGTTCTGCATTATCAAAGCCAGAAGGGAGCTTTGGGGCTGTGCTGATGAATTTGATGAGTGTGTGCACACTTTTGTCAGTCTGGGTGTGGGGTGTGTACATGCTGCTTTTGTTACCCTGCACAGAATCTCTTCTCTGTCTTGTCTCAGCCCAACAACAGCAGCCACGAGGCCTGACTGATGCTGCCTGGGGTCTTTGATCTCACCCACGAGGCATCATTTGAAGTGCTCTGCATTATTTATCACCACTGAAGTATTTTCAATTACACTGACAGATTAAATACTAACTTTGCCTGGCAGATAACGGAATTCTTGTTTCTTTCCCGAGGAAGCTGACGTGAAGGAAGTCAGACATGTACTGCCTGTTTCCACATTTCCTAACAAGTGAGCACTGTGTGATACCACAGGTGGGAGGCAGGCTTCCTTCCTGGTGCTGACAGTTGTCACAAAGGTGAGGAACACCCAGGTGATCCCACAGAAGCCTCACAAAGGGTGGGAAGCTGGAGTTGATGGAAGATTCCTCACCACCTTCCAGCCTGAGGTGCATCCTGCAACACCTTCAGTCCAATGAGAATCCCATATGGAACTGCAGTGCCAAGATGAGGAAACCTAAAAATTTCCTACCAAAAGTGTGATTGAATCAACCCACCAACCCTGACCTGCAGCGTGGAGATGGATGTTGAGAATTCCTTTCCCTCTGAGGAACCTCAAAGGAGGATAAGTGGGGATGAGAAAAATATCATTTTGTTTGATGCTTTTGAGGAGGAACATGTGGAGATGCTTTGGCCTTTTCCTCCATGATCCTTCAGAGGGAGGACAATGCTAGCACTACACTATTCCTTGGTGGTTCTGATAAACCACAATTTGGAATTTTTAAAAACTGGCCATTCATCATCTTTGCCCCACACAAACATGCTTGGCTGTGGGGATGTGGGTGCATGTTCTTATGTATTCCTAGAGTTTTCCTTATGAAGAAGGGGAGGGCATGTGTGTTTGTCTTCCACGAGGGATGTGGAAGGGATATGTGATTCCAATCATCCTGGGTCTAGGTAGGAGACAGCCTTTACCCTGCCCAGCTAAGGAAGAAACATCTAAGCATTTAAATTCTGAAAAAAAAAAAAAAAAATCAAAACCAGTAAAAATAGTGGAAATCTTCTGAGTTGTTTTGTTTTTTTCCCTAGCTTGGGAAAGTTGGAATGACAGTTCTTCCCCTGCAAGATTTGCCATTCCAAGCAGAGTGTGGGCTCCTCATGGATTCAAGGACTGTTATTAAAGGATTGTTGCAAACTTATTTTTGAAGTGCCTCATCTGAACTGAACTGCCACTTACTCTGCTCTCAGAGGGAACTTGCTTTTCCATGAGGAAAGAGCAGATACATTTCCTCACCCTCAACTCCTAGCAAAGCAGTTTCTGGCTTCATGTCTATTTTTAGCAAGATCTGTGCAATCACAAAAATAATACAGAGCTTGGAGCATTCTTCTATGCCATATTTGCATGCTGGCAATGCACACTCTTGTTCATTTGTCATTTCAGTTCTGTGTTTGCTGCTAATTGTGGAGCCCATTTCCCAGAGCTGGAGGAGTTTTGCTAGGAAAAGGCAGTGCAAAGCTTCCCAGATCCGGGTTTAAAGCTGGAGCAATCTCTGTGAGATTACAGAGATGTTGGAGAGTGGTTTCAACTGTGGACCATGATCCCACTGTAGCTTTGGCAAAGGCAGGTGGGATCCTTGGGTGTGTTGGGCAAAGGACTTCTCAAGGGACTGGTGCCACTGTGGAAGCCCTGCAGAGGCATTGCTGAATATGCTGAATGCCCTTTTGGGTGTGAAGGCACATTCCAGTAGGGACACAATCCTGGGAGGTGGAGTGATCCCTCCTGACGGGCAGAGCCCATTTCTTCTGACAAGGCAGGGCCTGAAAGGGAATCAATCCCTGCCACACTCCTGCAGGAAGATGGATGCACAGTTATTGCCATGGCAGGGGACACAGGGGACACTCCATGGGTTGCTGTGAGCTGGAGCTGAGGGACAGAAAGGGCACTGACCTGTCAGGGCGAGTCCAGAGGAGGGCACCCAGGTAATCAGAGGGATGGAACACCTCTGCTATGAGGAAAGGCCAAGAGGACTGGGATTGTTCATCTTGGAGAAGACAAGGCTTTGGAGTGACCTAATTGTGGCCTTGCAGTACCTGAAGGGAACCTACAAGAAAGATGGGCAAGACTGTTTGCAAGAGCTGGAGTGACAGGACAAGGGAGAATGGGTTCAAATTGAAAGGGAATAGTTTAGATTAGATATCAGGAAATTTTTTACACTATGAGGGTGTTGATGCCCTGGCACAGGGTGCCCAGAGAAGCTGTGGCTGCCCCTGGATCCCTGGAAGTGTCCAAAGCCGGCCTGGATGGGGCTCGGAGCACCCTGGTCTAGAGGAAGGTGTCCTTGCCCACGGCAGGGGGCTGGAACGAGATTACATTCGAGATCCCTTCCAAGCCATACCATTCCATGATACCACGAACAGGCTCCTGGAGCCCCGTGATCCGCGGGGTTGGAACGGGGCGTGGAGCCGGGCGGGTAGCGGTGGCCTGGGAAGAGACGCAGTGACCGGAAAGGGGGATGCAGTGACCGGGGAGGGGACGCGGTGTCCGATCCCGCCCCGCTGCCGGCAGCTGCAGCCCTGCCGAGCCTCCACTGCGCCGGTGCCGCTGCCGCGGGCTCCGCGCCGGCGCGGGGGATGCGCCGGGGATGCGCGGGGGATGCGCGGAGGATGCGCCGGGGATGCTCAGAGGATGCGCCGGGGACCCGCAGCGCCCAGGTAGGGCGGGGAAACAGGGAATGGGCACCGGAGCGGGGAAAAGTTGGGGGGGGTCGTGCTACCCGGAACAACAACAACAAAAAAATTCTTCTTTTTAAATATATATACATATATATGCGTGTGTATATATTTGTTGTTATTATCATTTTTCAGCCCGCGCCGTGGTTTCCACATCCTGCTGATACAGGAAATAGGTAGCCATGGTTATGGAGTTCTCTTAAGCCAAGCAGTGGCAGCATCCCTTGGAAAGTTTTTCTGCCCCAAAGGCATCGGCAGCTCAGCTGGAGGGCTGGAGGTGAGGGGTACTCCTGTTACCAGCTCCTTATTAAATTGTCAGGAATGGCTGGAATTGGGGGTGAGTCGAGCCACACTGTTCCAGGCAGTGACTAATGAGGACTAATCCAGATTGTTTTCCATGTCTCCAGCAGAAGAAAGCGTGGCTTGTGTGGCTGATGGAGCCAGCCTTTCTGGAATGTGAATAAGAGCTTTCACTTAATGGGCATTGCTGTACTGCCTTGATAACTGCACTCGATAAGCCTGCTGAAGCTAAATAGGCAAGTTTTACATCTGGAAATACAGAAATATTTATGTTTTGACATATATGCATCCATTTATATGCATGCTTATATTCAGAGATGTCTTATCCCACCTCCCAGTACTTGAAGGGATTTTACTGTAAAGGAGAGCAACATTTTACACAGACAGTAATAGGACAAGGGGGTACATTTTTAAACTAAAAGAGGAGAGATTTAAATTAGTCATTAGGTAGAAATTCCTTGCAGTGAGGATGGTGAGGCCCTGGCACAGGTTGCCTAGAGAAGCTGTGTCGGCCCCATCCCTGGAAGTGTCCAAGGCCAGGCTGGATGGGGCTTGGAGCAATCTAATGGAAGGTGTGGAAGATGTCCTGCCCATGGCAGGGGGTTTGAAATGAGATGGTCTTTAAGCTCTCTGCCAGCCCAAACCATTCTGGGATTCTGTGATTTCTCATCTTTAGGAAAATTTAAAATCAGAATTATCAATTTATATTTGGTAGTGAAAGATGGCTGATCATAGAATATTTAACATAGTCTGTTTTTAATCTATGTTTTGTGTGCTGAATGTATATTTCCTACATATCTAAAAATAGATGATTCTGTTTCTCTTACTGCATATCTAATAGTCTGTCCCATTCTTTGAATCACTGCTCTAAATTTATAATATCAGAAGAATCACTGATAAAACAGGTGTTTTATTTCCTAGGGAGGACTGTAAGAAGAGCGGAGAATGAGATGGACTTACCATGAAGGACACAAAGCTCTGAGTGATGATGAGCTGCAGATGAACACAGTGTTTGCCTCAGAGGATGGATGTGAGTGACAATAACATTTGTGACACAGGGAGGAAGCATTCAAATTATCCCAGAAAGGCCACGAAGCAGGTGGGCCAAAGCTGTAGCCAGCAGAAGAAGGTGGACATGGATTTCTCCTGCAGTCCTCCTGGAAACTCTACTGGACCTGCAGGAAAGCAGGAGCAGTGTGGAGACAAAGAAACCTGTGACACCTACTGCCAGAAACAAGGTGAGAGTCCAGCTGGGGAGTTTGCCCCCTCCAGCACCAGCTTCCCCCTGCAGAGTGAAGATGAGGATGCAGATTGCCGTTCCTCTGAGTGCCCCAGGAAACCACAGGTGATAACGAAACTCCGAGAGGACAAGGGAGGCGCCGCTCTCGGGGACGTGTTTGGTGAGGACCTGGAGCCTGTCCCTGAGGAAGCTCTGCCCTACCGGTGCAAGAAGTGCGGCTCCTCTTTCCGCGGCGCGCGTGAGCTGCAGGAGCACAGGCGAGCTCACCTGCTGGAGAACTCCTACCGCTGTCCCATCTGCGCCAAGGCCTTCTCACGAGCGGCCAACCTGCGCATGCACAAGCTCATCCATTCCAGCGAGCGGCCGCACAAGTGCCCCGAGTGCGACAAGGGCTTCATCCGCACGGCCGACGTCTGGAGGCACCTGCGCAACGTGCACAAGATCGAGCGCTCCATGGTGATCCTGGCCAGCGGCATGGCCAGGAACCCGTGGTCCGTGGTGCACCGCAGCCAGCACGGCGTTGAGTGCCCAGATCAGGCTTGTCCTGGAAACCCAAAGTCTCAGGAAGACGACTTCAAACCTTACGCCTGCCCGACATGCGGCAAAGGCTTCGATAAGCCCAACCTGCTGTCCAAGCACAAGGTGATCCACCGGGAGGACAAGCCCTACAAGTGTCAGGAGTGTGGCATGGCGTTTGTGCAGCTGCTCAGGCTCAAGAGACACCAGCAGACTCACTCTGGGGCACGGCCCTTCTACTGTGAGGAGTGTGGAGGGACCTTCACCCGGCTGGCATCGCTCCAGCGCCATCACCGCATCCACACCGGAGAGAAGCCCTACTCCTGTAATTTCTGTGGGCATTCCTTCACCGAGTCGGGGACCCTACGCAGGCACGAGCGCACACACAAGCTGGACAAACCTTAATTTGAGGTCTCTGTGGTTGCTTGGTACCTGAACGAGCTCTGCTCAGTTGGGCTGGAAAAGCACTCCGTGGTGTGTGCTCTGCCCAGTCCAGACCCGCTGCCCAGCAGTGTCTGACAGGGAATGCTGCATCACAGGGAGCTCTGGAACTTGTACTAGGAAGGATTGCACTGCCTGGCTTTGAACTGCTTTGTATGAGAAAATAACCTAATTACCCTTGAGTAATGAAATGGGAGACTTGAGGAGACTGAAACCACTCACGTGTGCTTGTGCTGTCTCTGCTGGACTGGAGATGCATCCGCTTGAGCTTTGTGCAGGATGTGCAAGCAGAGGCTGTGGGAATTCACTGGATAAATCAGCCCTGCCCTCTTGAGTGTGACAGCTCTTTGACACTGGGTTTGGAGATCTGTTAACTCGCTAAGTTAGAACAGGCCAGAGTTGTCCTTCTATCCCTTCTTTCCTTGTATTTTGCTGAGTTTTTCTTTCTGTTGCATTTCTTTTTATTTGGAAGGGGAAGTATCATGTTGGTTATTTGAAAAACAAACTCCACTTACAAATCAGTTCCTTAATAAACACAACAGTTACCAGCTGTATTCCAGAATGTTTCTATCTGAGGGAGTACCAATACTTTATGCATTTTGAGTGATGGGTTGAATATCTGTTAATAATGGGGAAAGCTTTATTTTGACAATGGTGGTGCATGCTCTTGGGGTGACATTTGTGTCTCTGACGGAACAACAGACACTAAATATAACCAGCTGAGTATTGTGGAAGGAAATGCTTGAGGACAAAATTCAAAGAGCAAAAGACCAAATTTAAGCCACCTTTGCTACTCATTGCACAGGAACCTTCTTCATTTAAATGTTTTCACAGATAGAGAAGCTTCCCATAACAAAAACATGTTCTGTGGTGTGTCCAAGTATTGCCCAATGTGTCTGTTAGACTCTTCACTTTGATTCAGATTCAAATGGTTAGTGAAGAAAAATTTCCTTAGGCATTAGCCTGGCAGACTTGGGCAGGTGTTGACAAATACTCCAAGGCTGTAACTTCCAAGAGGTGTGTAATGCCTCAGTGTCAGCAGTGGGGCTTTAACTTTGAAACTTAATAATGGCTTTCATCTACTTTTAACCACTGTGGTAGAAGCATTCAGTTTGTCCTGAAGTTGCAGCCTGAATTTCTTTTCCATATCAGAAGGTTTTGCTTCTTTGCTTCCTTTTTCCTTACCAGCTGCCATAATTTGATTAATTTCTTTCTAAGGCTTTCTGGCTTTTCAATGGAAAGTTGTGCAGCAGAGTGAAGGTAAAGCTCCAGAGTAATGTACCTTTGCATTTATTACCAGGTTATTTAATATAAAGTACTGATTGTGCTGTCTATTTCCATAGAATTCCTAGAATAAAAAGGGATGTTGGCAGACAGCAAAGTGACAAAGCTGTTCCAGAGGTTATCATGCATTAAGTTTCCACCCACGGCAGCATGACCAGCCAACATTGACTCGTCCATCATCTCCCTCTCCTGGTTAGCCAACCCACTCTTTTGTAACACAGTGGAAGCTTAATAAGGGCAAGGTTGTTTCTACTCTGTTGTGATTAGACACAACTGTAGCATCCAGAATGAGCCTGCCCACAGCACCATCCCACACCTGTGGTTTTACATGTTCTGGAAATTCTTTTGCTTGGTTTTAACCTTTGTCTCATATGCATGCTGTCCTGTAGATTAAATCAATTTATTTTTATTTCTTCTCAAGGTTCCATTCTGTTGTTTTGGCACTTCCTGATTACTTGAGAGTCACTAGTAAATTTTTCTCTTGATGTCCAGGTTCTTGTCACTGTTATCATTCAGATAAGATATGCTGAATCAACATAGCTATTTCACACCATTATTTGCATTAGTTACACAAATAAAAGTATTTAATAGTACATTGTGGGAGTCTTTGTCGGGGGACGGTCGTCAGGACAAACTCAGGCTCTCTCTATAAGCTGGTCTTGAAGTTTGCAGTTTATTGTAAAGGGCGTGGGTATACAGGGCCCTGCTGAGAGTTGCCAGCCACAACTCAGAGCAGGACTGAAAGAGAGCGGGGCGATAAGGAGTTCTAATAGATAAGAGAGGGGAAAGTAAGAGAGAGAAGTAAGAGAGAGATTTTCCCATTTACAACACAATAAATCTTCTTCTATGTTGAATATTCTAATTTCCACTAACCAATCTAATACAAGATACAAA
>JANRGV010000120.1:27598286-27627981 GCA_024734035.1 Alethe castanea | reverse complement strand
GGAAGGAAGGAAGGAAGGAAGGAAGGAAGGAAGGAAGGAAGGAAGGAAGGAAGGAAGGAAGGAAGGAAGGAAGGACATCCTTCAGTCCAACATTGCTGACCAGGGCTTTGCACAGGAATATGACCCTGCTGCCAGGAGCTGGGAGAGCATGTGGGAAGGGGGAATTACCTCCTTTTTGCAGTTAGAGCATCTTAAAGATGGTCCAGAGCACAGCACCATTCACCTCAGCAGACAGATGCCTGACAAACCTGTCACCATCCTGCTCCCTGCTCCCTAGGTGTTCATTCCCTCTGGATTTCCCTCTCTTGGAAAACTTGCCTGCAGTAAATGAGAGTCCATGTCTTGGAAGCAGATTTAGATGAAGAAACTTGTAGGAATCAATGCTGTGATGCCTGCCCACATGAAACCAGAGACATGCAAATCCATTTCCCTCTGAAGCTGGAGCCAGCTGGGCCAGGAGGTCACTGCTGAGTGACAGCAGACATGAGCACCTGTGAGGCTGCCCTAGCAGGGCACTGCTGCTCTCCAAGGGGCTGGAACCATTATTTATTGCCTGGATGTGATAAAAATAATGGATCCCTGTTCACAGTAGCCTGGAATCCTCCTCCCAATAGTGTTATAACCTCCTGTTGCACTGCAGCCAACCACACCACACCAAAAAGTGTTTGCCAGGTCTTGGCAGCATCGGTGTGAAGAGAGTGGGTTGGGGAATAATAGCACAGGGGAGATTTAGATGGGATATTAGGAAAAAAATTGTTCACGCAAAGGCTTGTCAAGCACTGGAACAGGCTTGATGTGTCCCACATGGAATCACTATCCCTGGAGGGATGTAGAAAATGTGCAGCTGTGGCACTTGGGAACATGGTTTAGTGATGGGTTAATGGTTGGACTGGATGGTCTTGAAGTGCTTTTCCAACTTTTAACGATTTGATGGTTCTATGATTCTATTACTTGAAGCCATGAGGAAGCTGTCACTGAACACAAAATGGGGATGGTTTAAAAAACAGAAGAGAAAGCCATGGGAAGGGATTTGCAGGGCACAGAGACAGGTTTGTCTCATTGCAGCAGGAGGAGCATCATCACAGGGACCAGCTGAGGTCTGCTCACAAGCTATAAAGAGAGCAAGGAGGAGGGCTGGAATTCCTTCTCCAGGACAAGCCACCCAAAGTACCTCCAGGCTGGCATGGTGCCATGGGATCCTGGCATTGCTGATCCCTCTCCAGCCATGCTGGGTGTTTTGGGGTATCTGTGGGAAGGTCCCTCCCCATGCCCAGCTCTTTTCCAAAAGAGCAAGAAATGCTGCAGAAGGAAAAAGGTAATTGTGATGATTATCATTTTTCTCTTCAGCCTCTTGAAATAGGGGGAAATACAGCAAAGTGTTCTCCCTGATTGTCTGTGAGGAGCATTTTCTCCTGGGCTGGCTCTACCCCCAGTAGAGCTCTGGGCTGAACCCAGAGCCAAGGAAAAGACTTATGGGATGCTGTACACTAGGAAAGCACAAAGTTGTGTGGCTTGGGTGAAAAAACAATTATTTTAGAAGAAAGAGATGTTACAAAATCTATAGCATGCAGGGAAGTCTCTGGACTGCTCTGAGATCTGCCTGGTATTTTCCCTGGTTACCAGTGTTAGGTTATGGGATAAACACTATGTTGCCTGCTCACAAAGAAGCAACAGTGGGAGGAAATCCAGATCATACCCTGTCCAAGTTGTTCCCAGGCCCATTGCAGGAGCTATCAGAGACACAAAGGCACATGGGCTCGGAGCAGGACAAATCCTTGCTGGACTTCCCTGGGGCTGTCAGGAGACCCCCCCAGCCCCACTGGTCACTAGGAGAAGGCAGCTGGAGCACCTTTCCTGAGATTTTTGGAGCATATTCAGGGCCAGCTCCTGGGCATCTGTGCTACAGTTGCACTGTGGCTGTGGTATGTCCACATAGCAGCAACTGGGCAGACTGGGATTTGGAGGGGGGAGATTGGGCAGGCTGTGTATCTGAGGCCACCTGGGAGGAAAATCTAGGAAATAAATATTCCGGTGTCTAGGAATGGCACAGCAAATCTCAGTGCCAGCCTTGATGGGGAGGAAAAGATGATTTTGCTTTCAGACAAGCCTAATTCCACTCATGTCCCTCGTGCCCACATGCACACCAGCACCAAAGTGTGTGGCCAAATGACCTGTCCAGCCATCAGTGGTTGTCCACATGTCTTGTGATAACTCAGGGTAGGCCTAAAGTGGAGGTGACATGGACTCTTTAGGTTGTGGTTACTTCTGACAGCAGGAGACAGACCTATCCATCCCCATAGAGAAAAGCGTTTTCTCTTGTTAATTTAGTTTTATTTTTTATTTATGATTATTTTAATACTGACACCGCTGCACTATTCAAGGTCCTTTCTAGCTTTCAATTTGTTTACCCCTCATTCCAGGGGCTGCTTCCCATTGCTCAGCAATTGTGTCAGCTCCTACTGGTGGATTTCAAAGTGGAAATCCTCCAGTGCATTTCAAAGCAGAGCCGTCGGCCTCTAGGCTTGGCTGATCCCCAAGCACTGTATTTTAGCAGGTCCCACTTCAGTGGATCCAGCTGCTGTTCAGATATAAAGTGGGAATTGATATGAGGATCACATTCTTTGACATTAGAGCTTTCCCTGTGGTGCTTCCATGGCCATGTCTCTCTCAGAGACCATCAGCCTTAGTCTGTGTCCATGACCTATAAACCCAGGAGTGATGTGGAAAGCTCAGTCTCAGGTGGGCAATCTCAATTATAAAATGCACAGCCTCTTTCAAAAGATCAGCTTAAAAACATGTGGCAGGTATAGCTGGGAGCCCAATTCCTCCTCTGAAGGCTGAACTTCTGAACTGCAGATAATTACTACTCTTCTCCTCACTTTGCTAGCATCTCCTATCTCAAGCTGTAGAAACAATACGTAGGTGCTTTCAAGTTTAAAATAAGTGAACATCTCTTGGCGTGGCTGTGAGTTAAAAAATACCATCTTTGTGCTTCCAGATGAAGAGCCCAAGGCTGAAGAGCTGGAGGTGTGTGTGTTCTATGTGGAGGGTGAGTCACCAGCAGAGCCAAGGGCAGGGTCGTGTCGCAGCAGCTCAGGGCATGAGGGTGGTAAAACACTGGAAGGGGGTGAAACGCTGGCACAGGTTGCCCAGAAATGGGGTGGATGCCCCATGCCTGGAGACATCCAGGGTCAGGTTGAGGGCTCTGAACAATCTGACCCAGCTGAAGATGTCCCTGCTGGTTGCAGGGTGGTTGGACCAGAGGACATTGAAAACGTCCCTTTCATCCCACATCGTTCCGTCATTGCATGGTTATGGAAGCCGGGCTGCTGGCAGGGGACACGACCCCTCTGTCCCTGTGCTGCTGGGCGGTGGCACATTCCTGAAACAAGCATTCCAGCCGTGTTCCCTGCAGCAGGACACACCTGGACAGAGATGGGAACGGGGACAGGGATGGGGATGGGCTGGGATGAAGTACCGCTGCCTTGTGCTCCTTCTGCCGGGCTGAGGCTGGGAGCTCGGTGGTGGCGTGGGTGCTGTCCCTAAGCTGGTGACACTGAGGGTCCCCGCAGGGGCCAGTCCCTGCAGCAGTGGCTGGAGGAGGGCCATGCTGGGTGACAGAGGCAAGCTGGCGTGTCCTGCCGGGCAGCAGGCAGCAGATGGCAATGTCGCCCTGCCGGAACCGCAGGGCTGCGGGGAGATGCTTGCTGTGCTGACAGCTTGGGGACAGCAGACAAAGCCTGCTGGTGGGTCCGGCTCCTTTAGCAGAAGCCATAGGGTCTCCGGAAGCGTTGGGTGTTTGATGGAGGTGCTCCTTGGCTCCGGGCTACTGTGGGTCCCTGCTCCCCCCGGCCACCCGGAGGGGACAGGTGAGCAAGCAAACAGGTGGGGACACTCCTTTCTGCCTGCTCCCTCCCCAGCCTGGCAGAGGCTGCTGTGGGTTGGTCACAGCTGGTGCAGCTCAGATGTAAAAGAGCCCAGACTGGCTCTTGCCAGGCCTTGCTTGGAGTGATTTTGACATCTGGGGAGACTGAGGCAGGGAGCACTGCCTGTGAGTGGTACTGGAGCTGGTCGGCTGCTGTTGAGACAGTGGGGTGAAGCTGCTCCCAGCACGAGCCTCGGCATGGCTGGGATGTGACCTTTGGCAGGATGTTGTGACACTTTCCCCTGACTCACCCTGGTGCCAGCAGGTGTTTTTCAGATACAGCCGCTGTATCTGGATGGCCACATCTCCTCCCTGTGCCCCACATTGCCCCAGTGGGATGGGAGGCTGGATGTTCCCTGTTGCTGTCTAGCTTGGTGGTATCCCAGGGTCACCCTCAAGGACTTTGTGCCATGCACTCTTTATCTGATGGGAGCAGAGCCAGCATTGGAAATGTTTTCATCTCCTTTTCTCCAAGCAGCTCCATCCCATCTTTTATCAGGCAGGGCTGCTGAGCTCAGGGAAACGAGAGCTCTGTGCCTGCTTGGGGCACGCTCCTGAGGCATGGCTGTGGGTTTTGTTGACTTCTCTGAGCTGACAACATGCTGGTGGCATCAGTGGCACAGAACATGGGACTGGCATCAGCCCTGGGTGCAGGGGGAAGCTCTGGGTGCTGCCACTGCAAGTACCACCAGCAGCCAAGACACCTCATCACAGGCCTGGGTAAGAGGCCAGAAGGTGCTAAGAAATAATTCTGAGTTGCCTAAAGGGGCACTGCATGTCCCCTTGGCCTCCCCATTGTCTGGATCCAACACATTTCAGTGTGGTTTGGAACCAGGCTGCTCCTCTGTGTGCATGTCTTGGTTCCCAACAGTGCAAGACACTGAGTTACATATCTTCTGCTCCCCAAACTGCAATGCTGCTGATTGGCACAGGGTCATGCAGGTGCTAAAAAACAAATACATCTCCTCCATCTGAGCCCTCCTGACTCAGCATTCCTTCAGTCAGCACTTTACAGCAGGTCTGAGATAACAGGAAAATGCAATGCAGAGAGCAGAGCCCATTGTGCTGCCTGGGTACCTCCCCATCAGCTACAGCCACAGAGATGCTGGCAGTGCACTCTCAGCATGCATGGGCCAGGTGTGGCTTTGGCAAAAGGCTTTGTGGGTCATGGCAGTGCTGACCTCGTGTCCTCTCACCCACTCCCAGCTGTATCTTTGGCTCTGCTAAAGGGTGTGAGTACCTTGGAAAGGGCTGGGTTTGGGGTGCTCCTTAAGAAAATTAAGGCTTTATGCCAGGAGGCATCAGGTCCATGTGTCCTGAGCTTAGTTTCCTCCTCTCCAAAGAATTTGTGTGACTCTGTTTTCTTTTCCTAACACATGGCATTGCTGTCATCCATCAGATGGTGGCCAGGCTTTGCCACAATGGCAGCTGCATTTTAGGAGAAAGAAATGTGGTAAACAATGCTCAAGAGACTGAACCAGAAGTTTTGGTGCTGGCCTCTGTGTTGATGCTGTGTGTGGTTTTATGTGCTCTTCCCCTCTGGAATTATGATTTGGTTTCCAGAAGAAGCTTGACTTGACACATCAGCCTTTAGCTGAGTCCCTTGTGTCAGCTGGAGGAGCTCCCAGAAGACCAGGGCACAGTGTGGAGGTGCAGAGGGCTCCCCTGTCCAGGAGAATGGCAAGGGTGGGATGGAACAATCAGGCAGAGAGGGTGTGTGTGCACCTGGAGAAGGGGACTGGCAGTGCTGGAAAAGCCATGGCTACAAACAAGGAGGAAGGAAACCCTGCCTTGGAATAAAGTACAAACTGAGCCAGACCCTTTTTCACTTGATCACCTAGAAGTCCTGGGAAAATCAGTGGAGAGGGGAGAGCAATCCAAACTGAATGCACTGCATCTTGGGAGGGATGTTCAGAGTTAAGGAATGTGCAGTCCTTGCAGTCAGGGGAAGGAGCCCCAGCCCAAGACCAGGAGATGCCTATCAGGCTGGACATTGCTTGTGCCACGTACACCACACTGCTGGGGGGTCAGATTGCTGCCAGTGTTATAAACCCCTATCACTCTTCAGGTGCAAATAAGCCTTATCTCCTAAAGTGAATCCTATTAACCAGAAGTGGACTTTGCTGCCGGTGTTGTGCCCTTTAAACCTCACTTGGAGCTTTTCTGCCTCTACTGAGTTGGGGAGGGTTTGAGGAAAAGAAAAACAACGTGGTTTCTTCCAGTGTGAGCTGCTCTGAGCTGTGGGTGTCCCACCAGCCCCATTGGGTGCTGCTGCAGGAGCAGCTCCAGGTTTGCTTTGGTGCAGTGGTGGGGATCCAGGAGCTCTGCCAACTCCAGCCAAACCAGTTGGGATGTTTTTTGCCCAAGTTTGGAGCAGGAAGTTGCCCTTGCTCTGCAGTTCCCTTGACTGGCTTAGGAGAGTTTGTCAGAGGCGGCTGCACACCAAACTCTCCTTGCAGTGCTAAATCCACTGATAATGGACTTGCAGGTAACAATGCTGGGCTGCAGCTGCCCCTGCCTCTGGTCCTGTGAGGGACCTTTCTGGCCCTTTGTTTAAATAATGTCTGTCTTGGTGCTCCCAGGAAGGCTTCTGTAGCAGGAGCAGTAATTGATGAGGTCCTGGTATGGGCAGTGACCCTGTTTTACACGATTCATGCAGTTCTCAGTAAGGATCCTTTGCTCCCTGAGATAGTTTGGGTCACCAGCCTGTCCTCCCTATGAGGCTACTTCTTTACACTATTTCAAGGTAAAGCAGCCAATTTCCCTTGAGAAAGGGAGCCTCTTCTCAAGGAGAAAGAGAAACGTTGTCTCCCAGATTGGCTTCTCCTCCCTTAATGCTGTGCCCATCCCTCTAGGCTGTCCCTTTCCCTGTTGCTTGGGGAAGGGG
This sequence comes from Alethe castanea, assembly GCA_024734035.1. Classification (NCBI taxonomy): domain Eukaryota; kingdom Metazoa; phylum Chordata; class Aves; order Passeriformes; family Muscicapidae; genus Alethe; species Alethe castanea. Next base: position 27,621,169 of record JANRGV010000120.1, on the reverse strand, counting down.
AGCAGTGCTCAGCCTAGTGAGTGGGACTGCAGAGGGTAGTGCAGCTCAGAGAATCACAGGATGGTTTGGGTTGGAAGGACCTGAAAGGTTGGAAGGATCCCATTCTTATCCCTCTGCCATGGGCAGAGATGCCATTCACAATCTCAGGCTTCTCCAAGCCCTGTCCCACCTGGCCTTGGACACTTCCCGGGATGGGGTAGCCACTCTGGGCAACCTGTCCAAGATATCCTGGCTTCTTTAGGTGAAGGTATAACCTGCAGGTGTGAGGGTGGAAATGGGACCACCTGGACCTCTTGTACCAGCCTGGCTCCTCAAACAGGTCCACAAGCTGTGACAAACACCAGTTCAGCAGCAGAGGGGGCTCCTTCTGCTCCTGCCTTGCCAGCAGAGAGCTCGTGAGTAAGCTGGAGGCTTGGCTGCCCCTTCAGAGCTTTACAAAGTGCCTGGATGCTGTTCTTCCTGCATATCCCTCAGCAGAGGGCACTGCACATCCATGCTTAATCCACCTGGGAAGGAAGGGGATGTCTTTTCCACCGCTCTGGCTTCGGCAGTTTTTGCTCATTGACCACCAAACCTCTCCCCCAGCTCCCTGCCAAAGAGCTCCGGGCTGCAGGACCACCTCCCTGATGGAAAGAGCGGGCCCGATGAAGGAAATCTGGAGGCATTCGGTGAAAGGACAGGAAAATTTAGATCAAACGGCAGGAAATCCTCCCTTGGGCAGCACACAGGAGCCATGCTGTGGAAAGCTCTGCTCTGGCAGGAGGTGATCCAAGACAAACAGGGAGCTGCCTTCTGGGATGGACTGGCTGGCAGGATGGGCGAGAGCCGGGGATCTGGGCAAAGCCATAAAAGCAGTTTGGCTTTGTGCTCTGCTGTGGTCACTGCAGGCGGTCAGGGAGGAGCAGGATGGTGCCTCCAGCCCATGCAGGAGCAGAAGGAGCCTTTCTCACCATGGCCTGAGGCAGATACCTATATTTGTAACTTCTGTAAGGGTATTTACTGGGGTATTTACCAGCCTGAAGTGGCATCAGCATGGTCCCAGCTGGATTTGGTTGCAGACGGTGCAGATGGTGCCCTTCTTGGTGAGGTGTGGGCTGTTTGGAGGCTTTGGGCTCTTCCAACAAGAGTATTTGTGTGCAAACACGGAGATAAATGTCCCAAAGTGGATGTTCCCATGTTGCCTGTGGCAGTAGCTGCTTGCTGGAGTGAGCAGGGAGCCAGGTGCTACCTCTTGCATTGCTGCAGCGCTGCAGGTTTTGATGCAGTAGTGACTTCACCTCGGTGGAGGTCTCTCGCTGCAGAGTCAGCAGGGAAGGTCAAAGACTCATGGATTTTCTTCATGGATGGAATGTCCTGCTGCCTTTCAAGGGGCAGGAAGGGAGAGTGATTGAGTTCTGGAGTGTTTCCCCTTGGGTTCCTTCCCTGGCTGAAATCAGGGTTTGTCTGAGAGCTCTTGGGTGGCGAGTTGGCAGCACTTGGGTGACCACCCCATAACTCCCACCTGTCTGGCTGGTTCCTGCAGGGCTGAACCCCCAGGAGACCAGGCACGTGCATCTCCACGAGGCAGCTGTGGGCTGAGCCAGCCCAAGGCTTCACTCAAATGTAAACTGATGTCTTTCCAGCCAGTAGGAAGTGATCACTGCCTGGGAACCTGCCTTGGAGTGCATTTGTTGACTGAAACCTTTATCAAGAGAGTGAAGGTGGTTTCCAGACTTGTTGATGTCCTCGAGATAGCTTTCGTGGAGGCTTTCCAAGACACTGCAATCTCAGCTATTGCCCTTTGACAGCAGCAAAGATAAAGATATACAAACCTCCTGTTCAAGGAATCTTCCTCCTCCTCCTCCTGCAGTTCTTGAGATTAGGCTGCTCCAGGGCTCTCTCCCTGGAACAACCAGCTGGGGAATCACACACAGTCCTAATCACTCATGGAAGTGCTTTCTGCCTTGTTTCTCCTCACCCTCTTGGAGCAGGGGCTTGTGTGGAGGTGTCTGAGCTCTGCATGAGTGTGAGAAATCCTTGAGGTGGAGGTGACTGATCCCTTCTGATTCTGCAAGTGAAGGGGTGGCTGTCATCCTGTTCAAGGTAAACAAGTCGGTGTTGCTCAGGAGAGATGAGAAAGCTGAGCTAAAACCACTTTTCCTGGCACAATTAATGCCTGAAACAGAAGTGTGTTCATGTGGGACTGTAAAAGAGCTGGGAAATGCTGCCAGCCTGTCCATGAATGTCCCAGTGAGAGTCCTGGAGGCCAAAGGAAAAGTGTTAGACCTAAAAAGCAGAGAGGGGACCAGCTAGGGAGGTCGAGGCTACACAGAGCTGCCATGAGAAGAGGCTATGGCAGTGCCAGTCAGTGAAGATGGAAGGGGAGGTGAGCTCCAATGAGCTCTGGGCCATCTCCATCCTGCAGATGGAATCACAGAATCATTTAAATTGGAAAAGACCTTTAAAAGGTCATCAGCCATGTCCCCAGGTGCCTTGTCTACACTCCTTTAAATACCCCCAGTGATGGTGACTCCATCACTTCCCTGAGCAGCCTGTTTTAATCCCTGACAACCCTTTTCATGAAGAAAATTTTCCTAACATCCAATCTAAACTTGGTGTGACTTGTGGCCTTTTCCTCTTGTTCTATTGTTGTTACCTGGAAAAAGAGACCAATCCCCACCTGGCCACAGCCTGGCTGGGGACAGTGAGAAGGTGCCCCCTGAGCCCTCCCAGCTCCCTCAGCTGCTCCTGGTGCTCCAGCCCCTTCCCCAGCTCTGCTCCCTTCTCTGGACATGTTCCAGCCCCTCAATGTCGTTCTTCAAGTGAGGGGTCCGGAACTGGACACAGGATTTGAGGTGTGGCCTCACCAGTGCCCAGCACAGGGGGACAATCACTGCCCTGGCCCTGCTGGTCACACTGGGGCTGGTACAGTCCAGGTGCCACTGGCCACCTGGGCACTCTTGGCCTCATGTTCAGCTGCTGTTGACCAGCACACCTGGTTGCTGGTCCCCTCAGGTGATGACTGCCTTGGGGACTCTCCCTCTCAACACTCAGGAGTCCTCTCCAGATTTCCCACACAGATGTATCCATGGCCAGCTTTTCCCTCATTTGTTCCTGAGCCAGAGGACAGTGCTGGCACAAACAGCTCCTCTCTCTGCCTGTGCTCTTCAATGTTGATTTGAAATAGTCTCTCTTTGGCCTTGGGTTTCAGAGGGATGCTTTTCAAAACCAGAAATAAATGGGCTTGAAATATTTCCCATAATTTTGCAAGATCTCAACCCTCTGATAGCCAGATTAGAAGAAGGATAACAAGGAAATCAGCATTCAGGCTGGAACCACTATTGTTAAATAGACACCACCGTAAAGCCAGTACTTCTTGTTTACAATTGAACTCATGAATTTTTAGATATTAATGTATGAGAGATTGAGTAAACAACCATTGTGCCTCTAAGGAATGAGTCCCAGGCTGTCCTGAGCTGGAATACTTTGTACTTTCCTGATTGCCTTCCAAGAATTTCAAATTACTTGGTAAGAGAAAAACAACCCGGCTTCACGAGATGTTTGTGAGGTTTTCTGGGTGGACTTAGTTCTTCTGCTCTGTGATGGGGCTGCTTTGGGGCTGGGTACTGTGGAACACTAAACACCTGGGTGTTCGTGGAGAGGTGAGAACTCCACATGAAGGATAAACCAGCAGGGTCGGGGGGGTCAGCCTGGGGGTGTGAAAACCCTGCTGCAGTGCACAGGCCTGGCAGCCAGCATTCCCAGTTTGTCTGGCATGGAAACATCGTGGACATTGGCACAGAGAAGTGAAGGGACAAGTGGGAAGTCACTCAGCAGTTCAGAAAAGGACTCTGCTTGTCTAATTCCTGAGCCTTTCAGGAGCTGCTTGGATGCTCCTGGGCATGGCTCCATGGGAACAGCCCCCAGGGACAAAGTGACAAAGGGATGTGTGGCCAGGCTGTGTCCCCCATGCCGTGCTCTCCAAGGAAGCTGTGGCCCATGTTATACACTCCTGGGTTCTGCAGGCTTACCCAGGTTGTTTCTGTGCCAAGGTGGGCCTGACAATTGCAAATTGTCCCTCCTGGCCAGCCTGGACAGTCCTGCCTTGGGCATCCTGGCCAGCACTTTGGTAAAGCAGGCAGGATGAGTCCCTCTCTACCTGGCTTCTTCTTGGCTTTGGTTCCCAAACCAGCAGCCTGGAGCTGTGGAAAGTCATGAATTCGGGTTACCAAACCATCTGCTGGTTGCATTTTAAAAAGCAATTAAAGCAAAATTGTTTCCAGCCCTTCTGTTTGCAAGATGTAGTCTAAAGAGAGAGAGCCAAGCCAGGATTTGCCCAATCCTGCCGCTGCTCCAAGTGTGAGTTAATTTGATTTAATTCCTCTGCTGTGCATGCTGGAAAGTGAGGAGTTCCCTACTGAGGGCCCAGGGAACATGCAGGTAAACAGGGCTGTGTGCTGCTCAGTTTAAATGATGGGGAGACCCAGGAAAATGGCATGCTGAGGCTTTTAAAATGGCTTTTGATTAGAAATTATTAAACAGAGTTTAAAAAATTTAGGAAGTAGGAATACTTTTGCATGGTAGAGGATGATAGAGTGTTGCTGGAGATGGATAGATGGCAGATCTAAGCAGAGTTGGAGGGTCTGGGGAGCTGTTCTTGGGGTACCCCACAAGGCTGGGGGACTGCTGTAGGGGCAAGGGGTCCCTCAGAGCCACCTCTGCTCACACCCTGACTCCCAGGAGCCTCTCCAAGCACAAAACTCTCCTTTCTTCCTTTTCTCATAGTGAAAGGCACCCAGAGAGGAGGGGGAAAGGAGGTAGGGATGGAAAGAGAAGGTAGGGTGACATCATTCTTCCTTGTCCTCCTTTGGCAGCTGTCACCCTGCCAAATCAGAGGATGACCTTGTGCTGGAAGGGAAGGTGAGGCCATGCCTGGTGGTGAAGGGCACAGACATAGAGGATTAAATATTCTCTGTGTTTTTATGTCCACAGGGTTTTCATTTCTGTTCTGCTGAGAGGTCATGCCCAGGAGAGCTGAGGAAATGAATCCTCATAACCCACACACACCTTTGGGCACAGCTGGGCACTGCCTGAAAGCCAGAGATGACAGGATTAAGATGCTCTGGTGCTTCAGGCTGTGCTTGGTGGAAAGGTCACACACCCAGGCCAATGGTGACAAACCTGCGATGCTCTGGAAGTAGAGGAGAGAGGGAGCAGATTTGGGTCAAAGCACCTTCTTTTTCCAGCAGGGGAAGGTGAGATGCCCCAATGCTGAGTCTTGGAGAGGGTGAGATGAGATGAATCAGAGAATCCCAGAATGATTTGGGTTGGTAGGGACAGCAGAGATCATTTAATTCCAACACCCTGCCATGGCTAGGGACACCCTCCACTAGACCAGGCTGCCAGAGCCACATCCAACCTGGCAGGGGTTAGCACAGCCACAGCTTCCCTGGGCAGCCTGTGCCAGGGCCTCACCACCCTCACAGGGAAAAATTCCTTCCCAATATCCCACCTAACCCTGCTGTCTTTCAATTTGTACCCATTCTTCTTGTCCTGTCACTACAGTCCCACCTCAGCTTCCCTGTAGGTGCCTTCAGACACTGGAAGGTGCTGGGAGGTCTCCATGCCACCTTCTCTTCTGTAGGCTGAACAACCCCAACTTTCTCAGCCTGTCTCCAGAGGGGAGACGCTCTTTATCATCTTTGTGGGCCACCTTATGACAGTTCTGTGTCACTCTAATGCTGGGGATACCAGAATTGTTGAGAAGAGATGAAATGATGGTGCTGAGTCTGAGGAGGAATGCAGGATGCTGTGGGGAAAACAGAATTGTTGAGAGGAGATGAAATGAAGGGATGGTGCTGTGCTGAGTCTGGGGAGGAGTGCAGGATGCTGTGGGGAAAACAGAATTGTTGAGAGGAGATGAAATGATGGTGCTGTGCTGAGTCTGGGGAGTGCAGGATGCTGTGGGGAAAACACAATTGTTGAGAGGGGATGAAATGAAGTGATGGTGCTGTGCCGCGCAGGATGCTGTGGGGAGAGCCGGGCTTGGCTTGTGCCATCACCCAACTGAATGCACCATGGCTATGCATGGAGGGGGCAAAACCCCCAAAAAGAGCAGGGCCAGGAGGTGTTCCCTGAGGAGCAGAGGGCTTAGCACAGCTGCAGGGTGGCTGCTTGGTTTACGGGGAAAAAGGCCCGAGCGCAGCCCCGGGCCGAGCTTATGTAAGAGCTGGCAGCGGGGCCGGCGGTGCGGAAACCCAGCGGGGCGCAGCCGCCTTTGATTCTCCCCTGTTTGCTCAGCAGCTTTCATGCGGCGGGGGAGCAGGGCGAGGACGCGAGATTCCTGCACACTGAACTCCTCTGTTTCTCTCGGCAGGATAAACAGGACATAAAACAAAGCCCCGAGCCAGCCCTGGCCTCGGAGGCAGCGCGCTGCCAAAACCCCCGCGGGACAGCGTGTTCCCCCGGGGAGCAGCCCCCCCATGCTGGGAGCAGCCATCCCATCCTAGGGAACAGCCCCCCCCATCCTGGGAACAGCCCCCCCATCCTGGGAGCAGCCCCCTCCCTTCCTGGGAGCAGCCCCCTCCCTTCCTGGGAGCAGCCATCCCATCCTGGGAGCAGCCCCCCATCCTGGGAGCAGCCCCCCATGCTGGGAGCAGCCATCCCATCCTAGGGAACAGCCCACCCATCCTGGGAGCAGCCATCCCATCCTGGAAGCAGCCCCCTTCCTTCCTGGGAGCAGCCATCCCATTCTGGGAGCAGCCCCCCCATCCTGAGTGTAGACCCCCATCCTGAGTGCAGACCCCCATCCTGGGAGCAGCCATCCCGTCCTAGGGAGCAGCCCCCCCATGCTGGGAGAAGCCCCAGATGGGGGTGCAGGGGGCAATGGGAGCCCACCCCGGGGGGTGCTGGCTGCTGCAGCCCTTTTGGTACCCTCTGGCATGGAGGAGCAGCGCAATGGGTGCAGAGCTCCCTGGCAGGATACAGGTGATGATGAGTGCTGTGAACTGGAAGAGCCCAGGATGGATTCTCCGAGGTGGCATCAGGCTGGACACTGCTGGGGCTGGGTGTCACCTGCCCAGCCACCCACAGGGCACAGCAGGGCTGAGCCCTGTCTGACCCATTCTGGGGTGCAGCAGGGTGGGGAACAGGTCAAACTCTGTTCCTCTCTGCAGTGCACTCTGTCTGGGGGTTTCCAGTGCTCCCTTAAAGCTGGGCTACCTCACTTATAATTTCCCTTGAGGAATAATTTCCAGGCTCTCTTGCCCCCATGCTGATCCCTGCCAGTGACAGAGGGCAATGGGGCTGACCTCAGCCCTTTCCCAACACAGGATTAGCTAAGCTGGCTCCTCAGAGACACAGCCCAAGCCCATGCCAGCTGCCCCAAATCAGAGAGCCACGATTTCACCACTGCTCTCCTCCTCCAAGGTGAGAAGGCAGGGGGCACACACCTGCTGGCGGGGTTTGAAACCCTTCCAAACAGTTTCAAGTGGGGTGTGCTTGGGAACAAAGTGTCCTGTAGCCACTCTGAAGTCACTCGGCAGGGGGAAAGCAGCGGCCTATTGAGAGGATGCAGCAAAACTCCTCAGGAACGCTATTGCTGCTGCAGGAACATGAAGGGAGGGTAGTTTGGTGCTGTACCCTGTCCTGCCAGCCACGGTGGGCAGCCAGGTGCCCTCTCTCCCCGGGGGGAGTTATCCTGAGCTGCCCTGCCACAAGCCTCGTGCTGCTCTGTGCACTGGTGTTGCCAGCTTCTGCTCCCAAGAGGAAGGGCTATGGCAGAGGAAAAGCCATCTGGGCCAAAAGCTGCTTTCCTGGCTGGGATGTGGGGGCTCTGAGGTACACACACACACACACACACACACACACACACACATAAACCTGTGGAAATGCAGAGGTGGGAAAGGAGGTGCTGCCCCGAGCGTGCCTGGGTGCCTGCTCTGGCTGCTGAGCACCCCTGCAAGCACCTGTGCTCTGCTCCTCCAAAACCCTTGGGATCTTGGTGGCAGGGAGGATGCAAATCCTGGGACCAGTTTTTCAAACCTCTTGGCCTGGGGTTTTGTGAGAGCTGGCTTTCTCATAGGATTCCCACTCTGGGCTTGATTGGTTGAAAATACTGCAAGAGAAGCCCTTTTTCTGTTTTGTTTTCTTATTTTCTTTTTTTTCCCCCTGATGTTTGTGTCTTTCCACTTCTGTCTCTGGCCAAGGCAAGCAGTGCCAAGGCACAAGGGCCAGGCACACCCAGAGGGAGGAATGGGGAAGCAAAGCACCCTCAGCTCGCAGGACAGCGGGGACAGAGCACAAACCCGTTGGTGGGAGTGAGGAGGAGGAGGGTTTGCTCACCACCTCTGGCTGGGGGATGGCTCTCCTCACAGGAATTCATGGAATCATCGAATGGTTTGGATTAGAAAGGACCTTGAAGATCTTCCAGTCCAAGCAGGGACACTTTCCACTAGACCAGGTTATTCCAAGGCCCATCCAGCCTGGCCTTGAATACTTCAAGGGATGGGGAATCCACAACATCTTTGGGCAACCTGTGCTAGTGCTTCACCACTCTCTGAATAAACAATTTCTTCCCAACATCCAATCCAAGCCTGCCCTCTGTCAGTTTAAAACCATTGCCCCTTGTCCTATTACTCAATGTCCTTGTCAAAAATCCCTCCCCAGCCTCCTTGGAAGCCCCTTTTCCATGCTGGAAGGTTCCTGGACTCGAGGCCAGTGTCATGGCTCCAGTTCAGCCCCCTGTCTCCTGCTCCTCCTGGGATGCTGGGTCACCTTGGGAGAGGTGAGGAGGGTCTGCACAGGGGGTTCACACAGGATTCCCAGCCCTCCCCAGCCCCAGGGAGGGCTCTCCCTGCCCCTGCTTTGAGCAGCAATATGGGCTCCAGCTGCACGAGTGGAAAAGGCTCCAGCTCCCAAAAAGCAGCGCAGGATCAAAGCTTTCGAAACACTCGGGGCATTTGGCCCGGGAGGTTTTGTTCTGACTATTTATAGCAGTTGGGGCCAAGCGAGTTCAGAGCTGGAGGAAAACTTTTCCAAAGCTGGGGGCCATTTGGATGAGGGAGGGGGAAAGGGAGTTCAGCCAGGCCCGCTTCCAGCAAACGTTGACTCCTTCCCTTAGGTATGTGTTGCTATCCGTGACACACTAACAACAGCTCTGCACACAAGTGCCGGGCTGGCCCTGTAAAGATTGAAACAAAAATGTGAATTGGCTGGGAAGGAGAACATGGAAAAGAGAAAGTTTCCAAACAGCAAAGCTGTAGCCTTTGAAAGCAAAAACTTTCCTCACCAGCTTGTTTTCATCCTCCAGTCAAGATCCTTTAATTACAAATACACTTGGATTTTTTTCCAGGGAAAAGCTGGCCATGATTTTAGGGCAGAAAGACCAAATTATGGTTTCCTGAAGCTGTGCTTGGAAAGGGAGAGGAGGGGCCTTTTTATCTTCAAGGTGAATTTTCTAGTGCTGTTGCTAAAAAGCATTTCATTTTCCTGTGCTACCCAGCAAAGCCAGGCTTAAACTGTGAGCAAGCAAACCAACACAACGTCCTTTAAATCCTGCCACCCAGACCATGAAGGCAGAGCTGGGGTTTTCCTGTCTGCCAACTGGATTGTGCTGCTGCTGCTGCTACTGTTTAGTCGTGAGGAGCTCGAGCAGGGTGCTTTAGATACACACCATGGCTTTTTGCATGCTTGGCTCTGCTCTCTCCATTTGAGGCACTCAGTACAGGTTATAAAAATATCCCTCTAATTACTAGTAGCTTCCCAGCCATGCTCAGCATCTCCCTTTCTCCTAGGAAAAGGGTGCAATTAGGCTGGCAGGTAATTATAATCAGCCTAAAGTGTGGATGGCCCGAGGAAGGTGGGTTTGGCAGCTGGGTGGTGTCCAGCCCAGGTGGGCTGTTGCTGGGAGGGAGGTTATGCTCTTTCCTGGCACGGGTGGTATGGGATTTCTCCATGCTCTAAGAGCTGAGTGCTGCAGCAGCAAACAGCCCCAAACCTTGGGAGAAATTCCATACCACTCCCACTAGAGCAGCTTCCTCAGTGCCCCATCCAACCTGGCTTTGACATCTCCAGCATCCCCACCAAATCCCATCCTCTGCTGCAGAGGATGCCTGTCCTTGCTGTGGATGCTTGAGCTGCACTGAAGGAGCCAAACTGTTCTCCTTCAGGGAAGGCTGCAAGATCTCCAAAGGGTTTTGAAGTGTGAAATGTCCTCTGTGTGGTTGGAGAGCGGGATGGAGGTGGGTCTGGGCTGGCTGCATATCAGGTGGCCATGGTTGGAGTTGCAGGGGGAACTGCCAGGCAAAGTTTCCCCTGAAGCCACCCAAACATCAGCTTCAGGACCTGCCTTGTTTCACATCTCTGTGAATGACCCAAAAAGCAGAAGAGCAATGTTAAGCTGTGTGAATGAGGCAGAGCTGAGGGGGTTTCAACAGCACTGGAAGTATTGGATGTTAAAAAAAAGAGAAGTGTGTGACCTGAAATAAAGGACAAACAAGAATGATATGAAGAGCAGCACTATAAAACACAACATCTTTGAGCTTGAGGAGCAACAACACATGATAAGATAGGACTTTGCACTGTGTGGAGGTACCAGAGAAGGGCTTCTGGCTGTCTGTGGATCTCACGGCGCCTGGGAGCCACTGCCTCAACACTGTCATGAAAAAGGGAGATGCATCCTTATATGATTCAGGGTGACAAGGCCTCTCTGTTTATCTTAAGATCCTCATGGCAAGAGCTTCCAATACTTCCTAGAGTGGAACAGCGGATACAAACCTGATCATCCTTCCCTAGGAAATGGAAAGAGTGGAGAGAGCACAAAGGAAATCAGCTGTCCTGGTTGTGCTGAGGGTGAATTCCTTGCAAGGGTCAGATGTGTCCCTCTTCCATTTTGTTGTTTTTCAACATGGCAGAGATGTGCTCCGAGCCCAGTTTCCACCCTTACCCAGCAGAAGAAAATGTTCTTCCCATTTTTTTGCCTCCTAATGATGATGATGATGACCACTCGTTTTGTACGTGTCCTTGCCATGAAAGACCCTTCTTGTGCTCGGCACTAATGTTCCCAACTCTTGACTTGGAAAGGCTACACTGGCCAACTGGCCAGTCACTGGTTCAATGAGAGGCTGTCTGCTCTGCAATTAACAGATAAATGCCCACCATTGTGGTTAAAAAGGCGTTTTAATTAAAATCCCTTGGTATTGGCCTTGGCCAGCGCATGGAGTGGATGGGATGAGGGCAGAAGGGCCAGGTCAGAGACTTGGGTCACCCCAGGAGAGCATCCACTGAGCTGAGACTGAGCACAAGGAAGGGCCTGGTTTATAATTGCATGGGGTTTTGATATTTTTCTTCCCCTCCAGTGGCCTGCCCAATGGACAATTCCAAGCCGATAGGAGCGCAGACACTGCCAGGCCAAAGTTGGGATAGGTCCACAGGTTCTTTGAGCCCTAATGAGGAACCATGAATAGAAGCTCACATCCACGCGGGAAAAACACCTCAATTCCTTCTCTAATGAGCATGGCTCTCCAAATCCTTTTGGCTTGGGCTTTGCTTGGCTTTCAGAGGTGCCAAGGGCTGCATCTCCCAAGCTGCTGCCACCTGCTCTGTCTTCTCTCATGATGGCCAAGGTGGACCTGCAGAGTGTTTGTGGTGGTGGCACGGGTTAAGCAAAGTCCTTGGAGGGTGACACCCCCGACTGGAAGCTGTGCTCACCAGTGTGTACACCCCAAAAGTGTAACCACAGGTGCTCCCTTTAACGAGTGAGTGTCAGCTGCTCCCCATGACAAAGTGCATCAATTAACGCAATCAATTAATGCAAACATCACACAGGAAGCCCCAAGAAACTGAACCAGCACGGCTTTTCCATGGAGCAAGTCCTGCTTGCTTTCATGATCCTATTTATATTCCATCTGCTCAGGATGATGGACTTTCTGATTTGCACACTAATGAGCAGACAACATTAAGAAATATAAAAAACCTAATGGGTGTTAGCACCATAACTTGTCACCTGAAGTCCAGCATGAGGGTCCTACCAACCCATGTTTTCCCTTGACAAAGGACCAGGGCCATGAAGACGCTCTTCAAAATCCCTTTTTTTTTTTTTTTTTTTCCTAACCTTGTTGAAGTAATCTGAGAGGTTTTCCTCCCACCCCGTCCCCTCCACCTTGGACTCCTGCACCTTTCCTTCAGACTTTTTCCAGAGGTACCCCAGACATTCCTGCAGGATGATGGAGAGAGCATCTGGCACAGCCTTCTGGGTAGGGGGTTTAATTTTCTCTTGGGCTCTGGCCTAAAGAAATCAATTTGATTTCACATGTTTTAGGGAAAGAGGGAAAATAAAAAATAATTTTCTGCTGCCGCTGCAGTTTCTGGCTCCTGTTTCAGGTTCAATTTTGTGCTGTGAAGCTGCGTGGCAGCGCTGAGCAATTTTGGCATTTCTCAGCTGCTGCTGCTGGTGATCGAGACCTTGCTCAGGTGAACCCAGGCTACACCTGCACGTGGCCAGGACGGGTGTAGGTGGCCATGGTGCCCCTGTCCCATGGGCAGGGAGGGAGAGGGGGCACTTTGGGTGGCAGGGGCTGGAAAATGGGGAGATCCCCAGGGGTAAAGCACAGGGGAGGCTGCAGGGAATGCTCAGAGAGGCTTCAGGACTGGGTGAAACATCCTGTTGGGATCAGTTCAGCCCTGTGCTGGGCCAGCCACCTGGGATGAAATTAGCATTTGGGTACAAGTGGCAGGGTTGTTTTTTTTTTTAGTGTCCCCGTAGAAAAACGCCATTTTTACCGCCCAAGCATAGCAGACAAAGAGGTTGGCTGTGCTTTTCCCTTTCCTTTCAATCCCCTTTCTGCACGGTAACACTTTCTACATCCAGACCTTGTTCTTTTTCTTTCTTTTCCTTTTTCAAACTCCTTTCTCCCCCTCGTATTTCCTCTCCCTTCCCCTCGCAAACAGCCCCTGGGGCACCCAGCCCTCGCCTCTTTCGCGGGGTCCCCGCGCTGGCAGGGTGCCGGGGAGGTGCCGAGGCGATGCCAGCGCTTCCTGCTCCCTCCCTGGCGGCACAAAGGGGACATTCAGGCGGGCCCCGACCCCGAGCCCCCCTTCCCCCGCCATCGCCGTGTCGCCCGAGCAGCAGCATGAGGCGGGGAGGCGAGCTGGAACCCGGCACCGCAAACCCAGCGCTGTGCGCGCTCCCCGCTCGGCGCGTGCCCGCGGCCCCCTCCATCCCCCCCCCAAAAAAATCCCCAAGTCTGCCCAGTAACACCGAGCCGGGCTCCTTCTCCCACCTCCGTCCCCGGCCAATCCGAGCGCTGCCAACACGCCGGGATGCGTGTTTGCCTTCTCCCCTTCTTCCTCCACAGCCCAGCCGCGCAGTTTTTGTTTCCCAGCTCGGGGCCGGAGGGGAGGCGTGGGTTGGAGCTTGGAGGCAGCTCCCGTCCTTCCCCAGCAAAGCAGAATGGCCTCAAAAACATAGAGGGGGATTTCATCGCTGCTCAAGGGAGCCTTGTTCTTAAGCACGGGCAGAGCAGTATCTGATCTCTAGAGGCATTTTAGGTATTTAGGTATTTTAGGTACTTAAGGTATTTTGGAGGTGGGACGGAGGAGAAAGGAGAGGGGCGCAGCACGAGAGAAGCAGGGTTTCGTTCTCCCTGGGTCCAGCCAGATCTTTTCAGGCTTCCCTGCCGGCTCCAAGGGGTTTGTTTTTCCCCCTCCTCTTTGCTTTGCTGTTTTTCCTCATCCTTGCCGGTGCTTACAGCAGCTGCTGTGCTTTTGGAGCAGGGGCTGGAGCAGGACTGGTGTGATTCCCGTGCTCCTGGGGCACTGGGAGTGAGCGATGGGGATCGTCTGCTGCCCTCCAAAACTCCACAGGAAGCTGCAGGGATGGAAACACTGAACGGGCTGGACTTCACGGGATGCCTTGCCAGTCCCTGTGCCTCCTCCCTGCACCAGGGCTTTCTCCAGCCACAGGGCACGAGCTGATGGTGGCTGGGAGCAGAGTAATAAACCACATTTTGGTCTTTCCTGGCCTGTTCCTGGGACACCACCTCAGCCACTCCTAGAGCACGGGGGTGTCCGGGATACCCAGTGCCCATCCCTGACGTAAAGGATGGGTGTTTGCACCCAAGATTGGTGGTGCAGGCAGCATGACATGCCCCGTGTTTCCTGGTGTGCTGAAACGCAGCAGTGCCCAGTGAGTGCTGGAGGCCAGGTCATTGCTGTTCCTGTAGGAGCTCTGCTGTGTCCATGGCACTGATGCCAGTGAAAAGGCTGCCCAGGGAAGTGCAGGAGTCATCATCCCTGGGGGTATTTAAAAAACATGTAGGCATGGCACTGGACTCAATCTTAGAGGTCTTTTCCTACCTAAAGGATTCTATGGTTCTCTTCTAATTTGCATTCTGCTGAAGGCTCAGGAGGGAAGTTGTGTCATGGCTTAAAGCAAAGAAATCCATATGGGATCTCAGAAAGTTGAGGACTTGAAGGCAGTGGCCTTGTTGCAAAGGGTTGAAAGCAGGAGGCCAGGTCACCATGCAGCTTATGCCTTGCAGGGAAATTTCTGCCAGCAATGGTGCCAGCCAGAGGGGATTGTCCTGACATCCCAGCACTTTGCAGGCACCTCTAGAGGAGTGCCACATTCCCCTGGTTTTTTGGGATGTCGTGAAGGGAAGATAGGACAAGGGAAGGTAAGACAAGGATAGGCATGCTAAAGGTGTGGGGAAAGAACATCTGCCTGCTGTAAGCTGGTGGCCTGGAGAGGAGTCAGGCTGAGTCCTGTGTTGGGAAAACCACATGGACAGAGCTTCTGTGGGGCTGCAGATGTCCTGGGAATGCCGGCTGAGCCGTGCCAGTCGTTGGGGGGTGGCTGGGACAGTGGCAAGGGCAGCGTGTCCCTGTGCTCAGGGAGAGGCTCAGCCCAGGGCTTCTTGCACAAACTGTTTGTGGAGAAGAGGAGATCCAGCCCCAGGGGCACGGAGCAGCTCTCCTGCAACAGCTGCTGGAGCTGGGACCACACTGCAGCTGCCTGGGGGAAACTCCAGGAATTACAGCTCCCAGGGGCAAGGGACCAGCTCAGCACCACGGCCTCTTCCCTACACAGGGGTGGGACAGGCAGTGCTGGTGGGAGTTGTGCCAGTAAAGAGGTGTTGTTTCTTAAAAAGGTCTCAGGGTGTGTTCTTCCTGTCCAGGTTGGAGATACAGGTGGGTTTTGCAGTAGGATGAGAGTCCTCATGGTGGAGAACAACTAACTGTGTGTTCATGAGACAATCAAGGTCGAGCTGCAGCTCAGCCTTTTGAGGCCAAGATGATGGGAAAGGGCAAGCAGGGAGTGGGCGAGGGGGGCAGCCAGCTTGCACCAGGGCTATGGGAGGGAGAGCACCTTCAGGAGGGTGTTTGCTGAGGCATGACCCTGGGCCTGTGGAAATTCCCATCCCTGCCAGTGATCTGAGCAGGGCAGAGATCAGCCCAGAGCATCAGGGGTGACCTTCCCTTCACTTTTCAAATCTCAGAGGAGACTTCCCTGAAAGAACGACTAAGTTTTCTTTGGAGCAAAGATAATCTCCCCCTCCTCCCTCGGTGCTGAATACTCTGGCATCACACCAAATAGCAAAGACAACATGAAATACACCCTCATTTCCTTGGCCTCTCTTCCCAGCCATCCCCCAGCAAAGAGAGGCATCTGTGTTTCTAGCTTCAGCCTTCTTCCAGGGCCAGGTCTTTGACGCTTTTTTTGGTGCCAAAAGCTTTGAAATCTGTTCAAGGCATAAAACAAGGACCGAGCAGCAGAAGCAGCACTGCCTGTTAAGCCCTGCCTGCTGCTGGTAGTGCCCCAAAGGGACTCCCGTTTGCTCAGGCTTTTAGGGTGCATCACTGAGGCCACCACGAACCCATGGCATTGCTCAGCCCCCCTGTTGGGTGCATACGGGGAATGGAGCCACTCAAATCTCTTCCCTTCCAATGCAGGCAGAAAAAAAATAAAGGGCTGGGATAAGGATATGGGCTCTGCCCCACTGGAAGCTGCTGGCCACAGCCACGATGTTGAGTCTAACGTATAGGTGTATAGGCTAAGCAGAATTGGGAGAAGCTGATCAGCAGAGAGTGATCCTGCTGCTGTATGCCAGGCCATTTCCTGCAGGAGCTGGAAGCAGGATGGGATCAGAGGTATGTGTGGCATCCACTGTGCCTTCATCACATCAGCTCCTCATCTTCTGCCTGTCCTCTTGCAAAGTGACTCAGAAGGCAGAGAAGATGCTCTCCCTTTCTCCATCCCCTTGGCATGCTGCAGGGACCTTCCCAGGACATTGCTCCTTGGCTGATGGTGTGATGGATGGGGATAACACTGGGAAGAGCTCCCACCCGTTTGCTGTGGGCTGTGGACCCACCTTGCACACAGGAGTGTCTGGTTTGGGGGGATGGGGAAAGCAGGGGATTTATTAAATCCTTTGGAAGGAGGATTTAGAGCCTGCAGGCCATGCCTAGTCAGGAGGAAATTATTCAGTGGTGGGCTGAATAACTTCCAGCTTCAGTATCTCATGCTGCCCATTCTTTGCACTTCACTGAGCCGCCCTTCCAGCCATCCTCCTGAGCTCAGAACCACTCCAGCAGCAGCTGTAAATCTCTGCCATCACCCCGGGATTCCCATGCCCTCCTGTCTGCCACCCTCTGCCCTGGGCACTCAGGCAGGGCAGGGGATTAAAGAGGGCAGTAAAATTAACGGGAGGGCGTATTTGGGAATGACGTGCTGGACAGGACTCAGGTGGGGCCTCTGCAGTGGGGCAGGACAGGTCCCAGAGGTCAGATGCCACGTCTGGGTGTCAGAATGGGAAGAGGTGTGAAGGTTGGCATGGGGATGTGCATGCAGGCATATTTATTGCCTCTTCGGGGTTGCCTTACAGTTAAAATTTATGGTACATCTTCTCTTCCAGCAGCACTTCCAGGATCCAGCTTTTGTTTCCAGGGCTGCAAGGATGACTCTGGAAAATGGCACGCTGTGAGTTTCCCCCCAGCCCTGGCACTCTGCTGCCTGAGGTGAGGTTTTCCTCTGCTCTACCCTCTCCTCCCTGCTGCTCCCATCCCTCCTGCTTGTTTTCCACGTCCTGCAGAGCCAGCTGAGCAACGTGCTGTAATATCTTCTGCCAAATGAAGCTTCCTACAGTAGCAAAAAAGGGAAAATGTGGTTTGTGCCGCAAATGAAAAATGTCCATGCCCTGCTGCTTTACCCCATGTGCTCCCCTCCCCTGCAGGTAGGTCTGGGAAAGCTCCTGAGTCACCCTGGTCCCTGTTTCTTCCCAGTTGTGCCCATGTGCCTGGGGGAGATGGGAGAGCACCGACAACACCAGGCCATAGTGACAACCTCCAGGTGAGTCTCCAGCTCCTCTGGGCTGCAGAGGGTTTGAAACCTCTATTTGCAACCCCTTTTTTGCCCTCCTGGTGTCACCTGGTCACTGCTTAGGCAGACGGTATAGAGGGAGGAAGGAGTTTCCCAGTGTGGAACCCAAGGGATGTGTGGATCGTGCCAGGGAGGCACCAGCTGAGCATTTGGTGCAGCTCCCAGGCAGCCAACAAACCTTTGGCTGGTGCCATGACAGGACACGGTGGCTTCAGAGAGAGATCAGTCTCCAATGACCACCAGGAGCAGCCTCTGAGCCCCAACATGGGAGCCCAAAAATCCCGTGGCAGATTCCTCGTAAACCTCTCTAGGAACTGGACTGCTCCATGGCCAAATCCCACCTTCACCACTGCAGAACCGCTCATCCTCAGGGTGTTTGCACGTCAGTGAAGAGCTGCCTGGCATTCCTCCTTGCCTGCTGAGCATGGAGCAGTGGGCAGAGACTCCTCCTGGGGTCCCTGTGGCTCCCCATCCACGCTCAGATAATCTGCTGGATTACAGTCCTTTATATTTAACTGGATTAGATGACTGTTTCTGCAGTTACTGTTACTGTTTTGCACTGGCCATATTTATAGGGTGATCTGGTTGTATTTATAGGGCTGCAGAATCAAGTTACAGCTTTAAGGGCTGCAGCCCTGTAGGTCACAGCAACCCTGGATAAAGTGGAGGAGCATCACCCACCACTGCCAGCACTTCCAGGGTGGCACGACAAACAGAAAACACCTCCCCAGTGGAGTGTACTGAAATCTGCTTTGGGGAGAACAGGCCCAGGGAGACAGCCCTAAACCCTGAAAGGAGGCAGTTCAGGGGCCTTGGGGTCCCTGTTTGCCCCAGCCTGGCACACTGGGAGCTGCCAGCCCTGGAGCTGCTGTTATTGTGGCGGCAGTAAACACCTTCCTGCGGCTGGCCAAAGTCCAGTCCCACATCCTGCCTGCCAGAACACCCTGCTGGCCTGCATGGGAGCCTCTCTGCTCCTGCAGGGAGCAGGGCAACCCCTCTGCTCACCCTGATCCGTGTCCAGGGTGCTCCAGGGTGTGGACCTGGAGAATAAAGCCCCCAGTGATGCTGATTCAGCCCCAGCTAATGTTGGCTTTCACTTTGCACAGGCCTGGCTGGTCAGGACACCCTCATGTCCACCTTTCCTGAGTGCAGAGGATGTCCCTGAGGCCACACACACTCTTAGCAGGGCTTCAGGATGATGAATCTTGAAGCATAATAAGCAAGCAAGCCCCTTCCAGCAGGATCTCTTTGGCTGCAGCTGATCTCAACCACAGTGCACATTCTGAGGAGCTAAAATTAGCTGTGTTCCCATGCAGAGGCTGTGCTGGAGCTCTGCTTGGAGCATCACAGCTTTAGGAGCTGCTGCTGCTGCTGGTTTGGGTGTGAGTGCATGGGGGTGGGCAGCCCTTGTCCCAAAAATGAATTTTTTCAAAAGCCACTGGCCTAAAGGCAAGGGTGGGTGAAATGAATAACCTTTGTGCAATGTTTGAGATAAAAAAAGCTGCTCACATGGGCTTGTGGAGCATCTCCTGCCTCACTGCAGCCCAGGATGCATGGAAAGACTTTCAAAGCCCCCACTGACTCAGTCTCCACCATGCTGCCCCAAACCCACAATCCCAGCAAAAGAAACTCCACGTCCTTCCTTTGTGTCTGCCCGCTTGCAGATGAGTGTGGGATGAAGAAAGTCACATCCACTGCTCCAGCATCCTGCACAATGCCCAGCAGGGACAGGGAGTCCCAAATAAGCTCTTAGTGAGTAATGAGGAACTCCAGCACACGCACTAAAAATAAGGAAGCATCAGGCAGCAGATAAATCAGCTCCATCAGCCTGAAGGAGCCCTAATTTGTGGCCTGACCTCAGCCACACTCACTGAACTCCTCAGGCTCCAGCTCTCCTGGCTGGAAAACCAAGGAGAATAAAAAGCAGGATGCCAAGGCTGAGCTTAGCTTTTCCCTCTGCAGATAAATCACTTGGAGGTGAGGAGATTGGCTGTGATTGTTTGCCAACAAGTCACTCCTGGCGTGCCAGGGCAGCTGTGCCGGGCAGGTTGCACGGCCAAGGTGGGAGGATGAGCAAACACCCTCTGCTGTCCTTGGCCTCATGTGGATGGGGTGGAGAGTTATCCCAAAGAGCCAGACCCCAGCAGCACCCAGGGAGAGGGGGCACTGTGTGAAGCAGCAAAGGTGGGAGTGAAGGGACCCTCCCCGTCCTGCCCTGCAATATTTGGGTCATGTTGTATTTCACTGCTTTGGTTTATATTTTGCACTGAAATGGTTTCTCCTCTGATTCCCCCATGGTCTGTTATATGGTTTAACCCTTCCCTGCTCCCCTTTTTCCCCTCATTGGTTGTGATCCAGGGTCCCTCCGCCCCTCACCCTGGGTTTAAAATTCCCCACATTCCCCATGCTTGCCCTCTTTTTCCCTGGACCCCTTCAGGAATAAAGCTTGGATCACCCCAGGATGAACAGCCTCTTTTGGTCTTTTATCTTGTTCCTGTGGGATTCCAAGCCTCCTCCTGGTACTGAGCTAGCCTAGGAGCCAGAGGGGAGCACAGGGAATCGTTGCAGTTGGCGCCCAACGTGCAGCTCGAACCCACGACCCTCACGCCAGCACTCTCCATCACTGCACAGCTACCAGGGGAGCTGCATAAATCACCTAAAAATAAAAAAATGCAAGGTCTTTCTTCAAGCATTTCCCCATCACTAGTTCAAGTGTTGGTGTTTTTTCCCACTCCATGCAAGAAATCTACTTTTTGATCCCTCACATCCCACGCTGTGTTTTGTGGGAACAGAGGTGATGCCCAACAACCTTGCCAATATTCCCAGGCTGGTTGGGGTGTAGTATGAAGGCACAGGCAGCTTGCTTCCCTTCTCCAGCGGATGGGAAGTCAGGAAGGATGATATGTTTTAGCTGGGGAAGTAAATCAGCCAGAGAAGCAGGCTGAGCTCATGGATATTGAATCATAGCCAGTGCCTGCATTTTTTGACAGCACAGAGCCTGTCTAGAGGCACCTTTGGCACCGGGCACCTGCCAGGCTTGGTTTGGGGTGTCTCAGTTATTAACTGCTAACGGGGAAAGCTCAAGGGGACAGGGGGTAGGAATTGCACCTTTCCCATCCCCGTTTTCCTGGCTGCTCCCAGCAGTTTGCTGCAGCCCGTGTTCCCACCTCTCCTGGAGCTGGAGCCGTGGAAACAAACGGAGGCTGATTACGCCCCGCTCCCAGGAACGGTGCGGATGTGAGAGGCAGCAGAAAAACTTGCTCACTTGGTGTTTTTCTGAGTGCCTGCCAGAGCTGCATCTGCTCCTCAGCCGACGCAGTGCGGGATCACTGCCTGCCTGCTAGAAGAGAAGAATTTGAATAATTTCTGTCACGTGGAGGAAGAGGGAGGAGAGACCCACCCTGAAAACTGATGCTCATGTTCATTGACTGCCATATAAGATGCATCAATGTATGGATTTTTGTTTTCTTTTCTTTTTTTTTTTTTTTTTTTCCTTTCAGAGTAGCGCTTTCCAAAATGGTTATTATTTCAGGGGCTGAGCTTGAAAGGGCTCTGGGGTTGTTTGTCTTTTAGAGACCTCAAATCCTTTATTGAGAAGATCCTAAAATCCTACTCCTGGTGCCCCACTGTGGGAGTATAAATCAAATCCCCCTCTTTTCTCTCACTTATGTACCCTGAGTCTCCTAATTCCCTGCTTTTATACATGGAGATGTGTGTATGGATCAAGCCTCCTCCCAAATGGACTATACTGAGTACTGGGCCACATAGAAGGCAGAAATATCCAATAAAATCAGACCTGGTGAAACCAAATGAAGTAAAAAAGCTACAGGCAGAAAAGCTCTGCAGAAGTGCAGCAAGAGCTGCTGAGAGGTTTTCTCCAGTCCCACCTCCCCAGCCCCAGCAGATCCTCTTGCTTGTGGTCTGTCTTGGAACTGGGAGGGAGGGAAGAGCATGAACAGATGTGATTCCGTGCAGAGGAAGGAGGCACCTGGGTTCATGGTGAGGAGACCCTCAGGACCTTCCAGACACTTCCCTTTCCCTCTCCTTTCTTCCCATCTCTCAGCATCACCTCTTCAGAGAGCTGGGACCAGTTTAAACCCATTTATTCGAAGCCAAGGAGGAAGGAAGGTGCAGAAATACAATTACTGGGTCAGTGATTTATCTCCTGCAAGGTTCCCAGGGTGCAGCGTGTCTGCTGGAACAAAAATCACCATTCATCTGTCCTGGATAATTCCATAAACAGGTCCAGGGATGAAATGGAGCCATTCCCAAGGGAGTGCCTGCATTTTGATGGATGCCTCAGACAGCTGCTCCCTCTGGGATGAGCAGTGCTCTGCTGCAGGACAGAACTCAGCACCCCAAAATGAGCCCTTTCTTATCCCCAGCCAAAGGGAAGGGGCTATGGGATCCACTGTGATCCCAGGGGGACTTACTCAGGCTCTCTGCTCCTCCTCTAATCCCTAGGGATATGCTGGATGTGTTTGGAGGCTGGCAGGGATGTGGGTCTCTGAGCTGAGCTGTGTCTTTATGCCAAGTGTTTTAAATGGCACGAGAAAATGTGATATATGAAAAAAGTAATAATAATATTAGCATTTATTTGGGAGGATCCCGAGGCCCGCTGTGCTCTGGTTTGTCCAGGGGTAGGGAATGGAGCTGGGAGCATAACAGGGATATAACAAGCAGTAAAAAGTAATCCTGGGATTACAGGCAGCAATTAGCACCACGGGTATGTCCATGTCACCCTGTGCTCCCTGTCTGCAAGGCCTGGGATAAAGCACAGGACTGGATTGTGCCTCCAGCCCAAGCTCACCCCACGCCTCAATCCCTGGGTTTGGGCTAAGGCAGGATTAGACCCGTGCTGGGTTCCTGCCACAGGCTGTCATTGCAGTTCCTTAGGGAAAACACCACCTGGATGGCTCCAAGGAGCATTGGTCTGGATGTGAGCAGGGGAGAGCTGCTGGCACAGAGCTGGGTGTGCAGGCAGCCAGGCTGTGCCACAGCAGCATCCACCTCCTCTGAGATGGAGGAAGATGGAGAGAGCACAGCCCACTGCAGCCATTGCCTCCTGGTCAGGAAAATGGGAAATTCCCCACCCATAAAATGGGGAATTCAGGGAGCCATCGGTGCTGGCTCGCCCAGGAGGTCACAGCAAATGATGGAACTTTCCCTGGGCTCAAACTAAGTGGTCTTTAGGGTGAGTTTTAGTCCAAGCCATTCCACAAATCCACGATTCCATGCCACACTCCTTCCCTGGCCCAACAGCCCTGTGTGACTGTACCCCCAAACAGGCTGTTTTCTCGAGGGAGGGCATTTCCAAATCCCAGATATTTCCCCAAGGGACCTGCTGCCAGCGAGCTGGTGTCCAGGAGAGGGCAGGGTGAGCCACCTCACTGCAGCACAGCACCTGCATTTTGGGATTTTG
The DNA here is from genome assembly GCA_024734035.1 of Alethe castanea. Taxonomy (NCBI): domain Eukaryota; kingdom Metazoa; phylum Chordata; class Aves; order Passeriformes; family Muscicapidae; genus Alethe; species Alethe castanea. The sequence goes on along the minus strand of JANRGV010000120.1, from coordinate 27,598,391 downwards.
GGTCGTGCCAAGGCATTAGTTATTCCCAGACACAGCTTTGCCTTTTCCACATCTCCTCCTCATTAATTAATTAATTAATTTATTTATTTATTTTATATATATATA
>JANRGV010000120.1:27536895-27578593 GCA_024734035.1 Alethe castanea | reverse complement strand
TTGTGTGTTAGGCGGAACTTTTCCTGGATTTTTCCTGATGCTTTTCTCAGTGATCCTTGAGATTTTGGCAGAGTTTAGGTGTTTTACTATGGATTACAGGAGGTTTTGGGCTATTTTTAGTGCAATTTAAGAGTTTTTGGGTCATTTAAAGTCACGTTATCTTGGGATATTTTGCCCGCTCATTTTCTCAGTAAAAACTTTGAAATCCCTGGAATCTTACTGGATTTTGGGGCCATTTATGGGGTTTTTTGTGCAGATTTTAGGACATTTTTGGGCCATTTTTAGTGCAATTTTGAGGGGATTTTTGCGTTTCTTGGTGCAAATTTTTAGGGTTTTTTCTGGTTTTTTTAGGCTGAATTTTTCCCAATGTTTTTCCCAATGTTTTCTCCAGAAATCCTTGGAATTTTGTCAAGTTTGGGCTGTTTAAGTGCAGAAGCTCCCATCTTGCAACTTCCATGACTTTCTCCAGCCCGAGATCACCTTGGGCAAGCTGAGGGAGAACTTGCCAGGAGAGCCAGCCACAAGGAGAGGTGGAAAAGAGGGAGCCAGTGAATTGCCCAGCATGTTTTATCTGTCTGGGTGGAAAATGGCCTGAAAACACCTTGTATTTCAGAGCAAGTGCATGGTTTTTGGTGATTCAGCCATCTGAAGCCTTGGCCTCCAGCTTTCAGCTGTTCCCAGGTAGCTTCCGAAATGGAAATGGAAATGGAAATGGAAATGGAAATGGAAATGGAAATAATGGAAATGGAAATTGGAAATGGAAATGGAAATGGAAATAATGGAAATGGAAATAATGGAAATGGAAATGGAAATGGAAATGGCATCTGGACAACATAGCCCTGGGCACAGCTATTCCCACCTCAAACTTGCTCCAAATCCCCTAAAAACAAAACCACCTGAAGCTTATTTCACTTTTAAGCTTCTTACTCCAGAGTTCATCAGAAAATTAAATTCTAGCATTTAAATCAGCCAGTATGTAGTGACTTTAGAGCAATGCCGAAGGATTATCTGAGGGCTGAAGTGGTGCCTTAACTGAAATATTCTTTTTCTGTTTGCATTAAATCCAGAGTCCAGACACTCTGACAGTACCCTTTAACACATTAAGCAACTCTTCACTCCACTTTCAATACAATTGTACTTATGAACCAACCCCAGATTAGTCTATAATGTTACAAACAGTATTTAAGCAGAGCAGAAAAGGCACTTCTAAATAAACATGATATGAGGTGATAAAAGATTAGAGTGAAAAGGAAAGAAACCATCCTGAACAGTGCAATGAATGACATGGAGAGGCGTTGGACAGATTGGGGTTTGTGGCTGAAGCAAATGGTCCCAAAATTTTTCCAAATACCTGCTGGCCACCATGCTTGCTAGAATCCAGCTCAGTAGGGCAGGAGGCTCCTGTTCCCTTGCTTTCCCAGTGTTTTGGGCATTTTGGCCAGGCTCTGGCTCAGGACAGAGGCAGCTGGGCAATTCAGCAGCTGCTCAGCATCTCCACAAGCCACGGATGGGTTTGAGAAACAACAGCCTAACCCTGGGTCTGATTAGTATATCTCATTTTAACAACATGTTTGGCACTGGGGGAAGCTGGCAGCAAAAACTGTGGAGTCTGGTGCCTCACCCACCCACAGGACATGGCAACAAGGCTGCTGTCAGCCTCATCTCAAACCTGCACGGAGGGTGATGACCTTTATTTCTGATCCTTCATGGCCCACGCCCACCCAAACGGGATCCTGGAGAGCATCCACCCCAACTGCAGGGGGGTCAGGCAGGGGCTGGGGCTGCTGGGGAGCCACCAAACTCCCTGCCAAGCACCCACTGCTGTCCTGCACCCTCCACCCAGCCAGGGTGGTGCCAGCAGGACCCCTGGGTGCAGGATCTCCAGCTCTGTGGTGGGACAGGAATCACGTCCTGCAGATGGGACAGCCAGTGGAGAAGTTTCTTGGCACCACCATGGTCTCCCCCAGGCCGTGCTTTCCATGCCAGCCTGCCGCTGTTTTCTGGGGCTGGGATTGTGGAAGCTTCCATTTCCATTTCCCTGCCTCAGCAGCGTTTTTGAGCAAGTGCAAGTAAAGCCAAGGAGGGCAGGAGAGGAGGGGAGCTGTGCGTGCCCGGGCCACCCCTCCTGCTGGGAGGAGACCTGGGCACAACCTGTTGGCAGAGCAGAGCAGGGCTCCCATGCAAACAAGCTGGCTCCACCTGGGGAAGGGATTAGAAAGCTCGGCACAGCCCTCGGATTCCTCCCAGCAAACCAAGTGTGGCTGCAGGCAGGGATTAAACCCGGGCTCAGGAATGCGGCTCCTTCCCGCTGCCGAGGCCAAGTTGGCACCGCAGCCCCACTCAAGACTCGGCTTACATAATGCAGCTTATGAAAGCAAAACAGCACGGCCATGCCAGCCTGTGGGCAGGCCAGGATGGGAAGAAAGAAAGGAAAAGGAGGACATGTTTTTGGCTGAGGTGAAGCCTCGCTGCCCCCCCCTGCACTGCTGCCCCAACCTTGTGCCGTGTCACCAGGGAAGGGAGCAGTGAGGGAGAAGGGCCCAGTCCTCCTACAAGACCTGGGGTTCAGTCTGGAGTCACAGAATGTGGATTTTCCTCCCCAGCTTACCTCTCCGACCCTGGGTTTCTCCTCAGCCAGGCACGTTCGCATTGAGGTCAACCACAGCAGGTTTTGGGGGGCTAACAAGCAAGAAGCACCCAGTCCCAAATTCCATTCCTTCTAAACAGACACCTCCAGGGGCAGCTTGGAGATGCTCTGACCCACATCATCTCCCATGGGGAATGGAGCCCCTGGAGATGCTTCAATGTGGACAGCAATGGGGTGATGTCTGCCCAGAACCCTTCTGCACATGTTCCACCAGAGATCATTGCACAAAAAGGAGGAACAGTCCCCAGACACCCAGCACTGGCTCAGGGTGGAGTCACAAGGATCAGACTGAGATCACCACTCACAAACCAGGCAGTTCACAAGTGACATCTTTAGTCATCCCTCAGTGACTGGTATCCCCCACAACCTGCGTGGCCCCAGGAAAAGCAGGTCCTACAAATGGACTGGCCTCTTTATCAGCAAGCAGTCAGGGTTCAGTTTTCAGGGATGTGCTGAAACTCCAAAGAGGTCGCCAGTCCCAGCTGGAGAGCCACTCGTGGGTGGAGAAGCCACTCAGGAGCCAGCCCAAGTCTGACTCTGCATCCAGCTGGCTGGGAAAGCCAGGCAGACCTAAGGAGATCTCCCCTTTCAAGAGCTCCCACTTGTTCCCTAAGCAGCAGCCCTCAGTTTAATCAGGAACTGAACAAGTGGGATGAGATCCCGGCTCAGCTGGAGCTGAGTTAGGGATGTGTGTGATGGCAGGAGTCCCCTCCCAGCTCTGCCACTTGCTCCAAGGGGCACACAAGGAATTACCACACCTGACCTTTCTCCAGCACCCTCCTGGAGCATGCCCTGGCCTCCTTCCAGGGGACAAAGAACCTCCAGCCACTTTTCCTAAGGTGGAAACCATCTCACTTTTATCTGCTGGTGTAGCTCTCAGCCAGGACTCCTCCAGGCCCCACACCAGAGGAGCTGCTGGAGCTCCAAGTGGCATTTCAAGAGAACAAAGCTGCTCTGATAACAGCAGCTTCAAGCCCAAACAGAGGCTCTTGCAGGGCTCTGCAAATCACCCCCTCAGCAGTCTGTGCCTGGCTCCCTCCCTGGGGCCATCCCTTCCCATCATCTGCAGGCAGGACACTCACACCCCAGGAAAAGGGGAAAACACACACTTGGAGAAATAAAAACTGTTTCACCCAGCAACAAGGAGTGCTTCTCCTCTCCCTCAGATAAGGGCATCCCAAAGCTCAGGAAATCCTGACCCAGCTAAGCCTGGCTGATTCCTCCTCCTCCTCCAGATGTGCTCAGGGAGAGAGGTGTGTTCATCCAGAGGCTGAAGGCTAACCTACCAAAAAAAGGTAACCAAGGAAGAACAAATAGCACTGAAAAAATCCCACAAAATAGTAAGGGAGGTGGGATGTGGATACTGGAGCAGCATCAGGGCACTCTGGGAGTGGGAAAGGGTAGGAGAAATCCAAGCAGCCACACCTGATGCACCAGGCTCTGCAGAAAGGGAAAACCCCTCCTGTACAGGCAATGACTGGGCTGGCACAGCCTGGCACAAAAAGATGCCTCAAGTGTGATCTTGATTAGCTCATGTGCTCCAGGCTGTATTTGAAAGGACCTGTGGCTAATCTCCTTTTGATTGCCTTAAAATCCAGCTGTGGGGAAAAGCCTGGCATGTGAGCAGATATATTAATGGGTAAGGGGCAGCCTTGTCTCCCAAGTCGGTGTTTGATTAAAAGGGAGCACAACCAACAGGCACTTCAAACAGCTGCTGCTATTTTTGTCTGCTTCATCTGGAGCAGTTCCTGATGCTTGGACGTGCCCAGCAAACCCTTTGGGACCAATCCATGCTATATCATTATTCACATTTTAAGGATGTGTAAGTACAGGGAAAAGGGATTCACTTCCTCCTGAGAGGCTCAGATCAAAAGTCAAAATGTTTTCTATGAATGCATAAGACGTAAATTCAGCTTCTGAGGGTTTCAGGCTCATTTGTAAGAGCCTCATGGTATTAAGAGGAGGCCTCCCTACCCTACAGAGCTGGGAAATGGTGTTTAGGTAACTGCAAAGCAGATTCAAGCAGACTTTAGGCAAAAAGTCACAAAACAATTTCGAGGGAATAAATCATTCCCCCCCCCCTTTCTTCTAATTCATTATAATCTTTTTTTTCCCCCTATACTTTTAATAATGATCTGAAAAGCCATTTCCCAGCACAATGTTGTTCTGACCTTGTTTTCAGCCGGGTAATTGTGCAGTGAGTGGATAAATGCTTTCTCAGCTGAGAACAAGAGGAACCATTAAGCATCAAGCTCCTGACCTAAATTTATGTTCAGGGCAGCTGGAGGAGCAAAGGACTGATGCCTGCTCCCCTTGTCAGCCTGAGGGACACCCCAATGGCACAGGTGAGATGCTGTTTATCCCAAAGCAACCCAAGGAAGGTGTCCCTGCCCATGGCAGGACGGTTGGAATGCAATGGTATTTAGGGTCCCTTCCAAACCAAACCATTCCATGATTCTATGGCAAAACACTAAACCTGCTGCCCATCAGCTCCTCCTGCCTTGGTGATGCTTAGTGGCCAAAACTGAGCCATGTCCCCTTTTCCCAATTTTTTTATTCCCCAGGGGGAAGTGGTCCCTGGAGAGAGATTGATCTTCAATGATTCACAGTGTTTGCAAGTACAGGATCTTTAAGAAAAACAAGCAGAAAACCAAACCGTGTCCTTTCCCTCTGCCTGTGCCAATGCCTTTAGAAAAGTTCCCTTACTTTAGGTGCAACCTGATTCTTTCCTCTCTAACTTTTCTTGGAAGGCACAAGATACAGCAGCTGCCCTGCCCCTGAGCCCGAATCAGAACAAAAGTTCAAGACTTCTGGGCTCCTGAGTTACCCCAGAGCAGCCTGGATTTGTTTTGGCTGCAGCACCCCAGCTCCCAAGTCCTTGTGGCTGTGTCAGGGGGGGAGGAAAGGTGTTCCCTTTGCCTCTGTTCCAGTCACACCCACCCCAGCAGGGCACAGGGACAGGGTAATTTGTGGACTGTGCTGAGGAAGGTGCTGCCTTCAATGTTCCCCAGAAGGAAGATGCAGGAAAACAGCTGGTCCACAAAAAACCTGATAGCAGGAATGGCCTCATCAGCCCAGCGGGAGGCTCAGGTGTAGTTAACCCAGATTTAAAGGTGAAAGCATCCTCTCCTGAAGGAAGCACCTCCCGAGGAGCTGGGGAGTGGCACCACAAGCTAAATAAAGGATCCCAGGAGCAAAGTGACACATTCCTACTGCCTTGGTTATTTTCCCCAATGACTGGGGTTATGCCAAAGGTGGACGAGCAGCATTTTCTCATTTCTCTCTCGTTTCCTTTCTTAGGGAGAGTGGGAAAGCTTTTTCTTCCACAAAGCTCCCTTCTAAATTAAGTTTGCTGCAGTTCTGTTTTCTGTAGGATTTCTAAATTCTGTAGAACTTGTGAGGAGGAGGCTGGGAAATGCACAAACATCTGTACCGACCCCATAATCCTCCCTGTGCACACTCACAAGCCCAGGCCCTTTCCCATCCCAAAAGAATCCCATTCAAGCTGGAGCTGGACTGTGACTATCCCTCACCATAGAACCAATCACTGCTACAAATTCCCATTTTCTGGAGAGCATACATGGATTGAAAGACACCTGCCCCCCACCCCCTCACCCCCCAAATTAAAAGCCAATCTACCCACTATCAGAGTCAAAATCCTTTCAAATAAAGGAAGGGTGCAGGCAACACACATACAAAAAGAGGCTGCAGAGTTCAGATTGAAGGTTTTGTTCTTCTTTTCTTTTTTTATTACAAAAAGAAAAAAAAACAAAAAGAAAAAACCTATTCAGAAGAAGTCCAAATGCAACGGAATATAGCTGGCACCATCTAAGATACCCAAGTGTAAAATCCCGGAACGTTTGAGCCCCCCAGCAGGAGCTGGGAGTGCCAGGGCTGGCTGGGAGGGACAGGTGGCCTCTCCCTTCCCTTCTGCTAGCCCCCATCCTGGCTGGATGGCAGGCAGCCTGAGACAGCCAGGACACAACAGTGGCATCAACGGTCTCTGTAAAACCATTCAGCTGGAGAAACTAATAACATCATGAAAAAAAATAAATCTAAAACTTCTCTTATTTTTTTTTCCTTTTCTTTTTTTTTTTTTTTTTTTTTTTTAAACCTTTATCAAAAGCCCTGCTTTAGTGACATGCTAGCCCTGCTGGACAGGTGACACAGCCACAGCTCTGTCCGGAACGCTGTTGACCAGTCAACTCTTGGTTCAGGACACCTTCCTCCCACCCTGAGCGTGTCACGGCCACCCGAGTTACAGTGACAAATGCTTCTGCAGGCTTCCCGCTCTGGGAACCCCCTCCTGCAAGCTCCACTCCATGCTGGAACAAATCTCATCCGAGTCTCCCTCCAAGCTCACCCTCAGTCCCACCTGGAGGCCTCTGACAGCAAGAGCTCTGCCCGCTCCGGCCGGATGAGGCGTTGGAACATCATCTCTTCAAGAAAAAAACACTTTCATATATAATTTCTTTTTTTTGCTGTTTTTATATTTAAATAGAAAAATACTACTTCACTCTGTGTTATGAGCCAGAGATCGGTTGACTTCCAGTGACAGAACCAAGAGTTCTCCTCAGTGCTGAGCTCAATGCCAGAAGATTCCCAGAAACCTCGGAGTGGCCGGAGGGCGACGATGTCCCTGTCACGTCCCCACACACGCACAGCTCCCATCGCCACAGCTCCCATCTTCCCTTCTCCACAGAGAGGCACCAGTCTGCAGAGAGCCAGCAGCAGGGCTGGCCCCCCAAAATCTGGCTCTGTTTTAAGCCTTCTCCTCTCCTACGGGCTTTCTGCGTGTGCAGTCTGTCCCTGGAAGCCACTGGATCCCATCGGATGTACACATGAATTAGACAAAAAAATAAAACAGTGGTTAAAAGTTCTCTAACACCCCGTCCTCCTCCTGTCTTCTGAAGAGTCAACGACAAACAGACACGGGTAAAACTAAACCTGCCCTCCTCCCCACCTCAAGACAACAAGAGTTACTGAGACACGAAACATGTTATCTTGTACCCTCGGGATTACATCTACAAGGGGAGTTTAGGGGAGCGCGGGGGGAGGCGGTGTCTGCGGGGCGCGCTCTCGCTTAGTTCTTGTACTCGAAAGGCTCGTCGCCGGTTTCGTTGAGGAGACACGTGCGCACCAGCGCCTCTGTCACGGCGTACGGGTCGCAGTTGGCGGAGGGCCGGCGGTCCTCGAAGTAGCCCTTCTTCTCGTGGCCCACGTTGCGCGGGATGCGGATGCTGGCGCCGCGGTTGGCCACGCCGGCCGAGAACTCGTTGATGTTGGACGTCTCGTGGAAGCCCGTCAGGCGCCTGGCATTGTCCAGCCCCCCCTTGGGGTCGTAGGCGCGGATGTGGTACTGGTGGCGCTTGCTCAGCTTCTCGATGGCTTCCTCGATGTGCCTGCAGAGGGAGGGGGGGACAGGGGTGGCACAGTGAGGGACGGGACGAGCTGAACCCCTCCGGAGCGCCGCGTCAAAGCGACAACGAGATCAATCGATGATTATGATGACGCCTCGTGCCCCACGACCCACTTGGCTGCTCATCCCAGCACAGGGCTTCTCTCCACTCCTGCTGCTGACCCAGGATAAGCGTCCTCGTGGCCAAATGCCACAGGCTCCCTAAGGAGTGCTGTCTGTGAGACACCACCAGTTAAACTTCCCGCTTCCACCTGCTCTCGGAGGGGAGAGCTCACTGCACTGCAGTTTCTATTCATGAGGCTCGCAGAGTCGTGGGCTGTCCCGTTATGTCAGGGCAGCACTAAGATTAAGGCAAGAAAACAGAGCTGCCAGGGTGGACCCCAAAGGGCCCCTGACTGCACTCAGCACAGCAGTCTCATGCAGGAACTCACAACTTGCATTTTTAGGATGTTCCTCTTAAAAAAATACATGGCAGCCTTGCCCAGATGAAGCAAATGGCCTTTCTCTTTCATCACGGCTATAAAAATATAATTCAAAAAGCCCTGTGCTGAGTCTGTTTGTTTGTTCCCAGCACTGAGAGGTCAGGAGCTGGACAGGCTGTTAGGGATAGCTGCATCCTGTACTTCCACCAGCACTGGTGGAGCAGTACTGCTGGCTGAATTGCCCACCAAGTATCAGGACAAGAATGTATCATTATAAAAAATACATATAAAGAAAAAAAGAAACCGCAAAAACAAAACAACCAAGAAAACCCCATCCAGAAGATTCGGATGTCACGCCAAGCACCAAACTCCTGTGTCATCCAAAGCGTTGCAAAATCCTGCTGCCTGGTAAACAACCCAAACACTTACTTGAGACCTCCTTCTTCCCTCATGCTCTTGGTGCTGAAGTTGGTGTGGCAGCCAGCACCGTTCCAGTTCCCAGGGATGGGTTTGGGATCGAAGGACACCACGACCCCGAAGTCCTCGCACACCCGGTGCAGGATGAAGCGCGCGATCCAGAGGTGATCCCCCATCTCAATCCCTTCGCATGGTCCCACCTGGAACTCCCACTGCAAGGAGGAGGCGTCAGGGGCTCAGTGGGGTGGAGACAGGCACCTCCCACCCCCTGACTGGGCACAGCCACCCAGCTCAGAGCAGGCAGACACAGCTCCCACCGCCTGGGGTTTTTCCACGCTGCTCTCTCGCTCCATGAGGCGCCTCTAGAATGATTTACCTGGGCTGGCATCACCTCTGCGTTGGTTCCTCCGATTTTCACGCCGGCATAAAGGCACGCTCGGTAGTGGGCCTCCACAATGTCCCTGCCATAGGCTTTGTCTGCCCCCACACCGCAGTAATACGGACCTGCAACAGCACAGGGCAACATCAGCCTCCACAGGGAAAAACTCTGACCTTCAGTGAAGACCCAGCACGCACAGGGAACTCTTCAGAAGCCCCAAGATCTGTTTTTCACGGAAGAACTAGCAGGGTAGAACACTGACCGGGAGCAAGCTCCCCCTGAGTTTAAGTCCCCTGCAGACCAACAAACCAAGCAGCAAATTTGGACGTGGCCAATCCCCACCTCAGCCTTTCTGTGGCAAATTTAATCTTGTGGTTAGTTTTTGCCAATATCCCACTTTCTACCATCCACCTTCGGTTCTAGGAACACCTTGGATCCCTCAGCTCGCCTGAAGCTGTGCCACACAGATTTCAGTTCCAAAACTCCTGACTCGGTCCAGGCTCCTGGAAGATTACCTTGGGGTCCAGGGAAGCCATTGGAAGGCCAACCAAACGGATGTCCATCTGTGCCCAGGAGGGTGTACTCCTGCTCCATCCCAAACCAGGGGTGCTGGTTGGACACCATGTCCATAATCCTCCTGCAGGTGTGCCGGAGATTTGAGTCTGGAACGGAAAAGCGACACGAGGCTCATGAGCACCTCCACCTCCACTCCCCATTTCCTCTCATTTTACAGTTTTGAGTCCCAGCAGCGCTGAAGAATCCCAAGCCCAGCCCTTTGTCCATCACCAGCACTTTGTTTGCCCTCTGCTTTCAAGGCAGGGGTTATTTCTGTGTTGTGCTAAAGGCACAGACAGCACTTGGGCAGGTCTCCCACTCCCCTTCCCGGGAGCACCACCTCCCCCAGGAGAAGGGGGAAGGTCCTTTCATTCACCTGCAGACTGGCGGTTGTATTTGAAGACCTCGCAGAGAACGAGTTTGTTGGGGTCCTTGCGGAAAGGGTCCCGGAACATGGCAGCAGGTCGCAGGTACATGTCGCTGTTGGAGCCTTCGGACTGGTAGGTGCTGGAGCCATCAAAATTCCACTCAGGGAGATCTGGAGCAAAGAGAGGAACCAGCCACAGTGACCCAGGGTCCCTGGTCCCCAGGATGGGCTCCCTGCCACCCTCCAGTAAGACAGAGGTGAAGATGCTCATAGAGAAGAGGTTTAGTCCCAGCTCAGCTGATTTTGTTCCAAGTGGGGGAAGCACAAAAAAACCAAACACCCAAAACAAGCAAAAAAACCACAGGAGTGCAACTCCCTGGCCACCCTGGGAAATAACAAGTTGCTGGGCTGCTGGCCAAGCCTGAGTGAACAGAGTAGCACTGAGGACATTTCCCATGTCACAACAACCACAGGGAAGAGCAAAGCACCCGGTCCCCTCAGCTGGGAGAGGGCAGACCATGAGCCATCTTCCATCTGTGAGAATGAGGGGAGCCATGGAATACCCTCCATCATGCTACAAGGCCTGAGGAAGGTGGGAAGGCAAATCAAAGAAAGGTGGAATCTCACATGGAAGGGGAGTGTGGCCCCTTGCCCACCCCTCCATCCTGAGCACTGCCCTCCAGGTCAAAGCCCAGAACTCCACCCGGGCAATGGTATCTCCTCCATATCCCAGGAGGAAAGAGGGAGGATGGGAAGCACAAAGATTTCAAAGGAGCTGTGCCAACCACTCCCTCGGAGGGAAAAGGGGAAAGGAGAGAGGGGAAAAGAAAAAAAAAGAAAAAAATAAAAAAGGAAAGAAAAAAGATAATTCTGCTCAGTCACACACAGTATTTTCATTTCATAACTGTCTCCAGCCAGCTCCATGGCAACCTGGGGAAAATCCTAATGCTATTATTGTGTAAGCTGGGACTGTTTGTTCTGAGGGACACAAGCTCTTAATTACACCGGATAGCTCCATTCTTTCCCCTGCACTTTCTTCTGCCAAACTACTTCCGGCCAAAACGAGTACTCGAGAGTCAATGGGCAGCCAAGCCCCTGCCAACAGCCCCCAGGCCCTGCCAACAGCCCCTCCACGGCAGGGACAGCACCAAGGACAGGCTCCCAGCCCCAGGCATCTCCCTGAAACTCCACATCTGGAGGGCCGGGAACGTTCCCCTGCGGTATCGGGGGAAAGAGGTAACTGGAAGGGCGTGAGGAGGAATGTCTTCCCTAAAAACCATCCTTCTGCCACGGGAAGAGAGAAACGGCATCCTTCCTCCACCCGCTGAGGGGCCACGAGTGCTGCACTGCCCTCTCACCTTCCAGGCTCTTGGGCTCGTGGTCCAGCGTGCGGGTTTTGCAGCGGAGGTGCTCCCCCGTGCCGTCGATCCAGATGTACATGGCCTGCACCTTCTCCCCCTGCGGCAGCTTCATGTACATGTGCTTGATGGCTTTGCTCAGGTGGGAGCTCGCTGAGGTGGCCATGGCTGCAGTCCTGACGAGGGGGTTCCTGCAGGGGGGGAGCACAAACAGCCCCAACCGTGAGCCTTTTCCTGCGTTCCCACATTTTTCAGCCATCCCCCCCACCACGCCAAAGGCCAGGGAGGAACACGAGACAGCTCGGCCTCAGGGCTGGCTGCCATCTCCAGCGGTTCCCTGTCATTCCTCAAGGAGAACACACAGCAGCTCAGGCAGATGCCAGCAGCCAGGAAAGCCCTGCTCCAGAAACCCTTCAAAAGAGTCCCATTAATACCCAAACTCCTGCTAATAAACCAGAGCAACAGACTTCCAAAGGGCTCCTTAGCCCTACGTGAACTTTTCACCTCCACACTCTGCTCCAGAGCACGGCTATGCAAGGAGAGCTTAGCTGGGGCTTTCTTAATAAATCTGCATCACCGAGGAGGGCTTTTCTGCCCCAGCTGCCTGCTCAGCCCGGCTGAGGCTATCCAAGCCCGGTCCCAGGGCAGCAGGAAAAGCAACAGGCAGCACACCGAGCCCTGAGCACCCCAGGCAGCGCAGGGGAGCCGGGACGGGCCGGAGCGGCTCTAGAATGAGTGGGTGGGAGCTGCAGCATCCCCAGAGCCCTGCGAGCCGGGCACCTAGCGCCAGCCAGCCCACTCGTGTCCGACCCACAGCAGCGTGTTTTCCGGGGAGCTTGGAAGTGCCAACAGTTTGGAAATGCGGGCTGACTTGGGAATTCGCTCCAACACGCCGTTCGCCTGCGGGGGGGCTCGGGATGAGCCGTCCCCAGCGCACCCCGCTGCCCTGCCACACGCATCCCCCAACGCGAGCATCTCCTGGCACCCAGGGAGTCCCAGCGCTGCAGGCAGCAGCTGAAGAGCCTCGCGGGGGTAAAAAAAAAAACACCCACCAAACCAACCACAAAAACTGCGAAGGGGATGTTTTCAACAGAAAACTCAAGCTGCCGCTTCCTCCCCCCCTCATCCTCCCCTTCCCCCAAAGGAGGAATTCTCCCTGGGAAGGCCTGGGGGGGGCTGCCTGCCCTGCCTCCCAGGGTGGCGGCCAGCGGCACCCCCCTGTCCCCGTGTCCCCCCGGGCCGGTACCTGGGCTCGGCGGCGGCTGCGGGCGAGCGGGGCTCCCACGCTCGGCTCCCGGGGCCGCGCCCGCCGGCCGGCGCCGCCTCCTCCGGCCCGCCGGGGCCGCGCATCCAGCGGCAGGCGCTGCTCCGGGCAGCCGCCTCTCCGCGACCCGGCTTCAAATCCAGCTAATTCGGTTTCTTTCGGAGCTGGCATGGGTTTAAGCTCGCGTTAGTATCTCCATAGCTGGGGAAACAAAGCCCGCAGGTGCAATGTCCAAGGAGCTTCTGCCCTGGCCTCCCTCCCAGGAGGGAGCGCGAAGGGAAACCGGTTTTCCCCCCAATCCTGGGACTTTTCCGCCCTCTTAGGGGAAGCCTGGGGCTCGGCAGCGTGTCTCCCGGGTTCACAGTGTGTAGAGGTCCAGAGAAGCTGACTTTAATCGTACCCCCCTCCCTTCTCAGGCTGCTCTGTCATATGAGAAATGCTCATGAGGTCTCGGCCTTGACAAGCTGCACCTGGACTAAGCCCCTCTCCAGCTTATCAGAAACACCGTCTGTTCCCAGGAAATTGTGTTGTCTAGTGAGCCTTTGTTTTTTAACAAGCAGCCTTGGAAACTTAATTTTTCTTCTTGCCTGAGTAACAACCCGAGTGGAATAATATTTCTGTTAATGAACCTTCAAAGAAAGTTACCAACTCGAATTGTGGCCAGTATGAAAAATAATTGTGACTAAACCCCATTTTCTATAATCCTGTGGACAGTGGTCCAAAGGGAGATCCTTTTGAGCTCTCAGTTCCCAAAAGATAAGGCGCTGATGTGTATGTCTCAAATACTGATGACTGGAGCCAGCCAAGGACTGTTTGTAATAACAGATGAGAATTGTTGGTAATAACAAAGGACTATGGGTACTAGCACACTGTGAAAAAGAACAAGTTTTTTGCTGGAGAAGGGAGGCCAGGTGGAGACAGGACAGCACTCTTCCATGAGAAAGAACCGTAACACAGTACAGCAGAGCACGGAAATGATTGGCAGGATGTAGACATGGTCTATAAGGTGTTATTGGGGGCTGACTTTCCTCAGCGTTATTTCAAATCAACCACCAAAGACTCCCGAAGCCTTCTGACCCATTACAAGAAAGGCCTAAAAGAACAGACTGCATGGTAATTAATTAACATGGAAAATAAAAAACATGCCTTTGGAGTGGAGAAACTTAAAAAGGTACTCCCAAGCCCAGGTGGTGCCCCCAGAGCCCTGACATCTCATCAGCTGGACTGGCTCAACTGGATCAACTGCTTATGTGCTGGATTGATGCTGAAACAAGGACAGGCATTTTATAAGCTTGATCGATGCTCTATCAAGGGCTGATGATGCCTTTTCATCTCTCTTTTCCTCTTTCTTCCCCTTCCTTTTTGTCTTTTCCTTTTAAAAATTAATCTTTCCCCTTTTAATGAACCTCTTTAATTTCCTTCACCCTACCTCGTTATCCAAAACCCAGTGCCGTGTGCCTGTATAACAAGTTTAGGACTAACATACCAATTTCCATATCAAGTGTTTAATTTGCTGATAAAAACTCTGTTTGTGGACCCTCGGACTTTTTTCGCTCCTTTCGACCAATGAGCATTTTCGAAGCTGAAGTGCTCCCTTCCCCTTAAAGGGAGGGTTGTCACACGGTGCCCTATTGCACCTTCCCCTTCGGAGGCAGAGCTGTGCTCCCAGACGCGCCGCCAAGCCACCACTTGCTCCTTGTTGTCTGGCGCCCTCTCCTGTTGTGAGACTCTTCCTCTTGGAAGCCGAAGTTTCATCCAAATTCAGCTGGTCCAGGCAGCGCACGGGGATATGCCATGGGCTGCTGTGGGGCCCTGTGCTGGGGCTCTGCACGGGCTCTTGCTCTCACTGTGCTTCTGACCAAAACAGTCTGGGTTATTCAAATTGTTCTGCCTTCCCCAGTTCTACCACCATCACAGTGAGAAGGAATCTCATCACGGTACTTCCTGGAGTTTTGGATGCCTCAAATTGCATTACTCACATCTCACAGCCTAGATCATAAAAGGAGCTACAACTTGATTCATGTCAGAGCACAGTGGATGCACAGGAATAATGAGTGACTGAAATCAGCTGGCAGGCCAGAATCATAGTTTGAGATTCATGAAACAAGAAAAAAAAAAATTGGAGCCTAGACTTGGAGATACCTTAAAATGAAGTGGGGAGAGGACTAGATTTTAGGGACCT
Organism: Alethe castanea; assembly: GCA_024734035.1. NCBI lineage: Eukaryota > Metazoa > Chordata > Aves > Passeriformes > Muscicapidae > Alethe > Alethe castanea. The sequence goes on along the minus strand of JANRGV010000120.1, from coordinate 27,563,583 downwards.
TTTGATGAAATAATATGATTCTTTACTTTCACTATGTATATTCAAGTTAACTGCTATACATTATACAGGTTAACTACAGTGTATGCTCACACAAATACTGGCAATTCCTACTCTTTCAGTGTTTATATTTATGCTGATAAAATTGAACAAATGGAATAAAGTGTATGCAAAATGTGTTTAAGAACACAGTAAAAGAAATTGTACCAGCCGCCAAAGTGCTCTATTCATGCATTACTCACTCAGAAAAGGGCAAGACCTCTGTATTAAAATAGCAACATGGCGTGCTTTCCTGGGCAAGCATGCCTGAAGGTAAAGAGTGAGCCATTATTAATGTAGTTCAAATGTGTGTGAACTGCAAAAATAGCTCACAGGTTCTGTAAGGTGTGTCAGATGCTCAGTACTGTACAAACAGTGCCATGCAAGGAAATATATCACAATGGAACTGGCCAAGCTGAAGTCTTAGTATAACTGATGAGATGGGAAGTTTCAACATACAGTTCAAGTGCTTCTCTTGGAAGTACAAGCAATATGATTTATCTGTCCCACTTTACTCAGGTCAAGAACCCAAAACGTGGGTTATAAATGCCTGAAGTTCTGCCTCCAAAAGGGCTGCTTAAAATAATGGGACAAAGTGATCCTACATATCCCATTTTAGCTGTTCAACCTGTAAAAGAAAATCAAAGCTGTATTTGTTTTGTTTTAGTGTGTAAATGTTTCACTTTTGCACTTCAGGCAATTTACATTACACTAAAGATAAATTTAGTGCTGGGATAAATACCTTCTAGAATAAGTGTGAATGCCAAGGAGCAATGTGCACTGAGTATCTGGTGAACCTGCACCAGGTCTCTTTCAGACTATTCGAAGTCTAGTGTAAGCCCAGGGGAAAAAAAAAGAAATGGAAGAAATTTTGCTGTGAAGTATCTTGTATGTCCAAAAGGTGGGCTAACCTCATTCCCACTGCAAACATGAGGAGGCTGAGGGAAGTCTGCACTATGCTGGGCAGTGCTTGCTTGTTGTTGTTGCTTTCTGCGTGCAAGCTGAAAACAGATTAGCTGCACAGGATCTCAGGAGAGCTAATTATATTTTTAATTTTAAAGACTCATCTCTGAGTGCTGCACTGGCAGCATGGCCATGTCTTTTGTTCTGAATGCTGCTCTGACCACGGCTGGGTATGCACAGCTCCACTTGCAACCATGGTATATGACTGGATAACAATAATCCTGAGCTTTCTGACATATGCCTCCTCTCTCTCTGAAATCCTGCAGACTGCTCTGATGCATGGTCACTGCATTCAAAAGGAGAGTCAGGTCTCAAAGCCTCATCAGGAACTGGTAAATCCTACAACCCACAATCAAATTAATGCCAGTGTCTCTTTACAGGGGTGGACATTGAAAGAAAGGAAACTGGCGAGAATATGTACTGTTTTCTGTGAAACAATAATCCAGAGATCTTCTGGACTGTTTGTCTGAAGAAGATCCCACCTGCCTCTTTTTCTGAACAGGTGGTCTGTAGCAGACAGCTACCACAACAGTGACCATGCTGGTCTGCCTGCTACTCGTGACCTGGCTCTCAGGTGGCTCCTCATCCACCTTGAGACAGAGCTCATGCATTCCTGCTGCTCTCCCCTCAAAGGGCAGCTCCTCCCCATCGCTGTCCTTCCTAAAGAGCCTGTATCCATCCATTGCAGCCCTCCACCTGTGTGAGCTATCCCACCAGTCTCTGTGATCCTGATGAGATCACAGCCTTTGAACTGCAAACAGACCTGATTTCTCCTGCTTCTTCTCCAAGCTTTCTGCAGACCAGCACTTGAGATGGTGATTTCTGAAGAGAAAGAGAAGTACCTGCCCCACCATACTGGTCTGTAGGGACTGCTTTATTTGTGTGAACAGACCTGGAATGAGTCCACTGCAACTCTCTTCTGTTAAGAGGTTTCTCCTGCCCACATAATCTTGCACACTTTGATTACCAACTTGGTCCACCGTACCCTCACACAGTTGCAGGATGTCCTGCTCCACCCCACATCATTCCTAGTTGGCCTGGTGGTCAGGTTGGTTGGGCTCTTGGTAGTCACCAGATGACTGCACAGAGTTACAGCAGGAGGAGCTTGGGCATGGGGAAGTGGCATCTACTTTTAAAAGCAGAATAACTATTTCCCATCAAGGCAAAAGCATTAAGTGGCAGGACACAACCTGCTATCATTTACTGTTTCGTTTTGTATTTCCAAATTTGCACATGTTGCTAATTGTTGTGTGTTGCTTGGCAACCCAGGAATCCACTTCTATGTGATATATTAGAGACTATTAAAGAGACATACAGGGCCATAATAACAGCTAGAAAGTCACTGATAGCATCACACATATAAGAGAACTAGAAACATCTATTAATTCAGCCTGATATTTCTCTAGATCTTCGCAGGCGTCATGTTTAAGGCATTCTCTAGGTCATTTTCCACATTAAGGCTTTCTACAGGCTCTGGATTAGTGCTACCAATTGAAATATTAAATGGAATTCATTTTAAATAAACTTATTTGTAAAAACTCTGCCCATATTTTTGTATTTATTTCCATATAAATAAACTACGTTTCTTAATGTCACCAAAGGACAAACTAAAAAAAAAGTGTTTGGAGGGTGGGGGTGGCAGAGAACTTAAGTCTTATCACAGAAATGGAGGTAACAGTAGTACAACAGTACAACAGTAGTAGAAGCCAGTACCAAACTGAATCACTATGATTTAATTGGTCCCATTAACACAGTATCTTGGGAAAGCTGAGTAACAAATTACATGCTTCTCCAATGGAGGGAAAATACTTGACAACTGTCATGTGACAAGGCAGCAATACAGTAGTGGAGGCTTAATGTTTCTTTTCCCGTAGCCTACAATTTCTACAGAAAGCTCTCACTGTACTTTGGGATATTCCACTTAGCAACTCAGTTAAACATACCCTGTCACAGATGATCTCATCTTGAACTATGTAACCAACCGTGCTCTTACAACAAAATTCCTACTTGAATGAAAAGACACGGAGAATCTCCCTTCATCTATAGTGCACTAGTGTAGCAGTTGTAAGGATTAGTTAAAATTTTCCTTACAGGACCTGACCAGCAAGGCAATAGTGAGCCAAAGGCTGCTTTCTCTGTATGTGTCTTTTCAATCAGGCAGATTTTAAATATAAAAGAAAGTCATAAAGTAACAAGGAAACAGCAGAAGACATGTATATAGTTATGTACTGTCAGCCTCAGGAGCTAACAGAAGAAAAGAAAAAAAAATGTCAAAAAATAAGCTAGCTCTGATAATCACATTTAAACCTCACTCTTTATTGCAGTTAAGGAAGCACTCAAGGGAAGGGTCAACAACATTTGCGGTAATTAACAGCACAAATTACATCAGAAGGGATCTTAATCATATCCTTAAATCATCTAAATCTCATAACAGAGTTTTTCAGAACTACTTTAAGAATGAAAAGAAGCCCTTCTGTGCAATTTATGACACAAGTTTTCCACTTGCAAAACTGAAGTAGACGTCATGTGGGATTTTATAGCTCCCCTTGAAGGATGTCATGAGCAGATGTTCAAAGTGATGCACCTGGCACAGAAGCACATTTGTCAAGGCCACTATCTGCAGGCAGAGAAAGTAAGTAGGACTTGTTCAAGTACTCTCTCTACTGCTCAGAACGTACACACAACAGATTACTGCACAATCCTGCATTTCACTAGGGATTGAGAAGCAGGCTGCTCAGAAGACAAGCTCTGTAATACCCAACTTCTCCCAGAAACCCCCAGACCACTTTGGGCTTTTATGTACCATAACAAGAACAGAGCTGGGGAAAAGTGGGGAAATAAAAAGTGAAAACTGAGACTGAACATTAAGAATAGTAATTTTTCTTATTAAGCTACAGGATATGGCTCAATAGTAATTCACACAAAGCCTCAATTATTTAACTTGCAACTTTATTTCAGTGTAAGTCACTGGTATAAAGTTTAGTATCTAATTATACAGATACTGGGGATTTTCAGGGAAGCTTATTTTGTCCTTTTTAGTGTCTTTTGCCACTTGGTCCTCAGGCGTGTTTCAAGAGGACTAACACTACATGTGTACATTTCTGTACAAAAGCACTTCAAGTCTTTGTTTTGTTCTTATGAGTAGGATGCCCGAAACATGCACATTATAGACAATATAATGGTCAAGGAAATGTTTCCCTTCTTTAAACTAAGGCAGTTAAAACCCCAGGAATATTGATTGAGGAATTTGGAAGAGTAAAAAGATGTCCTTAGCGCTCATTTATTCTTTGAGCAAGTAAGACACACCCTCTTGGAATTATCAGATTTGATTGCTGTCTGCACTGAAAAGACAAAGATTGTCAAAGACAGCATTTAATTATGTACATTTCATAATGCCACTAACTCATCCACTTCTAAATAAGAACTCGTCAATGTTAAGAACTGTGTAAACCCACATGCAAAAAACTGCGATAGAATTTTTAAAATAGAACCAAATTGGCAAGTTTTGGAAAGGATATTTCAATGTTAAAAAAAAAAAAAGTCTATTAAAATGAGCACTTCAAGTAACTTAAATATCTTTAGCAAACATGTCCAGCAAGAGACTCTCTGTAAAAGAAATTGTTCTTAGAACAAAAAGCTAACAAATGGCTATTTAGCCACTAATTTTTCAACACAGTGGTGGGTCTGTGTGAAAGAATTTGTAATCTAAATAAAGCGAGTCCATTACAATGTTAAAAAACATACATTAAGCAGGACTGATTAACTATTGCATTTCTGTATTTACAAAAGTGCTTAGCATAACAAAATTATCTAAAAAAATATAAACTTTACCAATATCATTTGGTTCTATGTGTGCTCCTAGACCTGCACTTGGAAAAAATAGTATTTACATTGTTAGATTTAGACAAGTTTCTATAATTTTTAAAGAAATTTAACAAAACTCCCCCCACAAATGGACCCATAACTAAGTCAATGAACTTCGTCTGGCTCATAACAGAGCAGGAGTAAATCCTTGAGTGTGGAGCAGTACAAACAATTCTAGCCATTATCTGTGGCATTAGACCCCAGAACTGGCTGCCGACAAATTGGGCAAGTGGAGTTCTCAGAAAGCCAGCGATCAATACAATGAATATGAAACTCATGCATACAAGGTAACTGCCTTAGTTTATTCCCTGTTGCATATTCATTAATGCAAACACTGCACGTTTTACTCCATTCATTTTCAGTGTGAACATCCCCATAGTTCCGTGTAGAAAGATTGTCAATCTGCTCTTTGGTTAAACCTCTGAAACGATCATCATCATCATCTTCATTCAGCAGGAAGAAGTGGGCAAGTCGAAGGATGGGCAGTGTTCCATTCTCCACTAGGTTGTTTGCATCTTGAGACTGCCTGCTATCTTGGTTCTCGTGATTGCGCCCAGAGCGTTGACTACCACCCCTCTGTCCATTTCTTTCCCTGCTGCCATCTAATGCATGTCCATTTCTAGACAAAACCCCACCTGGATCACTGCTGTTTGCTGAACTTGAGTTATTTTGTGCATCTCCTAAGTGATGACTGCCTCTTTGCACTTCTGAATTAGATTCAGTTTCCATTAAAGAACTCAGCTCTCCAAAGCCTGTCATTATCTGTCTAAGGATTGATCGAAGAGCCACTGATGAAGGTTCCCCAAGCCCAGTTTCTGAAATCCGACGAAGAGGTATCCGTATAGTGCTAATGTAGGTCCGAATACCCGCGCGCTCTGATCGGGATATTGTGCGCCGAAATCCCCCACTGTCACTTTCAAAGGTAACGGTGTTTTCTGACATTCCTACTCTTGAACGAGTTCTACTGGCAATGCTGTCCCGGTCTCTGTTTTCTCCAGGACGAATTCTTCTCACCTGAAGATCTAGTGTAATTGTCGGGTGCCTTCTGACAGCAGCTACTGGCCTATTAGATTCTTCCTCTTCCAAAGTTGTTCCTAAGGATGGGGCTACACTGGAAAGCTGGGGAGCCTGAGTGTTACCTCTTGCTTGCTCTTCAGTAGGCTGGGGAGAAGCTTGAGCTGTTTGTCTCCTACTTCTGTTGACCTGCTGTGCATTTCTATCCTGCCTCTGACCACGTTCCTCAGAACGAGCAGCATCACCTTGCCTTTGCAGCGGGGAGCGGCTTCGACTACTTAAGGTAGACCTCAGCCGCAAAATTTCTAGTCTTTGGTTTGTATTCATCCGGACATTACTTCTAGCTCTACCCCTCCTGACTCCTGCAGAAGTACCTCTTTCTGGCATTTCTCTTGGTTCACCAGCAGCCACAGAATTATGTCGCGTACTATTATTTGTCTGGCCTGTCAGCTCCCGCGTTCTACTCCTGAGCCTTCCCGAAACTGCATGAGAGACTACTTCTGACCTTAATGCCACAGCATGTCTTAGAAGCCTGGTCCTTGCAGCTTCGTTGCTTGCCTCTCTTGCAGCCATGCTCCTCGTCCGTGGGGCTACTGAACTGGCAACTAGCTGACGTCTTCTTTCTACGTACAGTCTGGTAGCATCTATATCAACATACTCCTCACCAGAAGCTTCAAAACTGTTATGATCGTGATTTATATTGATTTCAAGACTAAAGCGAAACTCCCCACTGTTTGGATTAGTTCGACTCACAGCTCTCCAGGTTTGGTTCCCACTCTGCCCACTGCGAGTGGCATTTCCTGTGCGACGAAATGTGTTAAGCCATTCAAGCAAAGAGTCGCCGTTGGAGTTTTCCCCAAGACCTTCAGAATCTGAGAGAAAAAAACAGAATTGCAAACATTCATACAACCGCATGCTCTGCATACTACAATGGACTCCAAATCCTCTTTACTTCCTATGCTCTGACTTCAGAGCATAGGAATACAGTAGCAGGGCACCTACCTTGCTATGCTTATACACAAAAATATGCTCTATATCAAAATGTCAGCAAAACTTACCAGTTCAACCTAGAATTTCTGTCTCACCAGCAGACTCACAGAGAAATTAATATGCCCAGATGGTCTCTTCTGAGCCAGAGTTCAGATTCAGGTGGTCCAAAGATAGTTGTATTTGTCCAATTCCTGCCCCTTGCTGAAGCTACCAATTTGGGAATATTTTAACAACTCATTTTGATACAGCAGGAAAAGGAATAACAAGTCTTGTCTTCATTTGGAAAACATTTTTTAAAATTGTTTCCTATAAGCAGTAGAATAAATGATCACAGAACCATTAAGGCTGGAAAGGATCTCAGGAGATAATCTAGTTCAATTCCCCTGCCAAGGCAGGGTCACCTAGAGCAGGTTACACAGGAATGTGTCTGGGTGGGATGCATAGTTTGAACAGATTTTCTCCTTTTGTACAAATATACTCTTTTCCTATTACAATACCCACAGCTCCATTTTCAAACCTTCTCCAGCTACATGCTCAAGAACAGATATGAGTGTTGTGGTTCGGGCTAACTGTGTATAAATCAGGTCAATTGCCATAATCACAGTGAAGATCTTCCCTTGAAGGGATCAGATAAGTTCTCCCTACTCTATCATCTCTCTATGTCCAGGAAACCTCCACGAACTTTGGTATCTTCATTTCTGAGCTGCCAATTCCTCTCCCAAATCTGACTAGAATTGGCCAAATGAGTAAGCCAGTATCTCTGGGGAATTGAAGACAGACAATGCATAAAACACAAGCCTCACTTGACTGAAAGAAATGGAAAGAAACAACAAAAGTGGCAAAACAGTGGAGAGATTAACTTTGCCAACTAACTTATTTTCCAGCTGCTCTAATACATGATAAAATCTTCTAAGATCTGAAAAAAAAATACATTTACTAACAAAGGAAAAGGAGGGGAAAAAGGAGCAAGTAATTTATGATTAACATAAACGAGTTTTCATCAAGTATTGGTTTTGTATCCTTAGGAAATCGCTCTTACTTTTAAACAATCCCCAGAGACACATTGAAAAAAAAAGCAAGAGAAATGAGTCTCTTTTAAATATCTTTACAGAACTGTATTTATGCACCACATAATATGTGTCTATATATATGAATGAAGAATGTTTACCTCCAACAGTTCTACCTTCACCTTCTCTGTTATCCAGATCAGACTGCGATGTCAGACACTCCTTAGCCCCCTCCAAACGTTGCTGCAACTCTTCTGCTGTTATTTCTCCTGAATTAATTTACATTTTGATAACACTGTTAGATAAGACGCTATTACTGCTTCTACACAGCCAAGCAGAAATAACATTTTCTATCTTGAATGAAAATCTTCAGAAGACAGATAAAACTGATGAAACCAGAAAGAAAACAGCACTAATGTGATATTATAGTGCAGATATCAGAGGAAGTAGGTAGTGAAGTGGAAGATACTGAATGTGTTGAGAATATGCCAACTTCCAGTAACAATTCAGAGGCCCCCAAAATTGCCACAAATCAACAGATTATCAAGGCTTGGACATCTAAATGCAGCATCTTTGTATACAGGTAAAGTGTTATGCTTTTGTTCCATATGGAGTTCTTTTTTCCTTTCTACAAACCCACAGAAGTCAGGCTGTTTGAGTCACAGTACCACATGTGGTGCCTAACAGTAGGAGTGTTACTTCATTACAACTCTTCTACTGAAGGTATGCACATCTTACCAGGAGTGCCAAGCAGGTTTCGGTCCCTCATAAGCCTGTAGTCCTCCTCGTTGAGCTCGTTAATGAACTGGTAATAGGCCTCCTCCCGGCTGAGGCGCTCCAGCTGGCGCTGTCTCTCACCTCCGCCATGGCTGCGCTCTCGTGAAGGCGCCCGCTCATTGCCATTTCCTCCTGCACGGTGTCGGGAGCGATCCATAATGATAATGCCAAGCTGTCCTGGACAAAACCAGAAGATTAGACTGCTCAGGAATTACAGGAAGAATTTGCTTAATTTGCAGTAAAACGTTCCCAGCATTTTCAAATAAATTAGTTTATTAATAGCTAAAGACTATTAAGGTGAAGCAAGCTTTGTGTTATTTGCCAAGACAATAGTGTAGTTTAATATAGAAATATAGAAATATAGAAATATAGAAATATAGAAATATAGAAATATAGAAATATAGAAATATAGAAATATAGAAATACTTCTAGCTTGCTGAATAATAGTTTCAAGCCCCCTTTCTCACTGAAAGGGCATACTGGTTGGTATGGCAACTTTAAAGTAAAAACGCAATGACAGATTTTATTTTTTCTTTAGCTAAATAACAATATTCTAGAAAGTTACGGGAGTTAACATAAATTTATGTCCTTTATCTCAAGTAAAATACAACTGCAGTGGGGAGTATTTTAAAAGCTGAAGTATAGTTAAAAACATGGTTTTCTGATTACTGGACTGCATTACCCAGCATAACTTGTGATAACCCCAACATAAGACTACATTTGTATTTTCATCGGTAATTTCCCACACATACTATACAGCCCCAGATTCATTTTTGGTGGAATGATTCTCCTGACATTCTTACATGATTTGCATATTTCCCTTGCATTCTCTAATCTAAGGATTAGCTAGCAAAAGGATATCCATCTCCAAAATATGGTATAAAAGGGATGGGCTGTACTTTTGCTGCAGTTCTTCATCACTTACCATATATTGAACCAAGACGACACTGTTAGAAGGCAAGAATAACCTCTGAGTGTCAAACAGGCATCATCTCCATAGATTTCTGTCATTACCACCTCCCTCTGGTTAGGACTCAATCCCAGGCCAAACAGCGCTCAGATCACTCCTCAACTTTCCTATTTTCTAAAATAAAACCTGTTCTTCCCTCTCAATTCGAAAGAAGATAACGTGTCCTTCCAATTGAACTTCCTGTTTAACAAAAGGCACCTGGAACACCTGCTGAGGCAAACACCTGACAAAAGCAATCACTTCTCTAAAGAGATCATCAGTCTAAAAAGCCCCAACCACACTGCACCATGCTGCTTGCATGTGAGTAAATGCCCTTCTTTTTTGTTTGTTTGCTTTTTGTCAATTTACACACACATAAAAGTCACTTCAAGTTTAGATTACGGGGGAAACACACAAAACAGCATTCTAAGCGCACTCCTCATCAATGATTAGTCTTCACAGGACAGGCGATGAGACAACAATCAGACCAAACCAACTAACTATTAGAAATACATCAAAAAACCAGCAAATCTTTATCAATACCGCAAACAGATACACAAAATCAGAAAATGTATTTGTCAACAGCAGAAGCTGGCATACATTTAATATACCTTTCTTATGTTCTTTGTGGGATCCATTCTGATGTATCCTTGGTTTCATTATTTCTATATCTCATGTCACTTCCCCCCACCAGCCCCTGCCCCTGGTAACTGCATTTCTAAACAAACTTCTTCCAAATCAACCGTCTTCCTCCTGTGTCCAACACTGCATTTTGATGCATTTAAAATTTTCTCTCCTAGTTGTAACTCATTCAACTTCAAAGAAATTAAATCTGACTATCTTCCCTTCAAGACATTGTCCATTCCCATAATATTTTTTCTTTTTAATCAATGTTGCCCTCTTGGCTCAGCCTCACAAGCTGTTGATAACTGCTGACTTCGATTTCCCACAAGGGCTATGTTCAAATCAGGTCACTTCTCATATCACACTTCTAAACACAAATTCCTCATCCAGCTCTTCTTCTTACTACCCTGGTTTCCTCACAACAAAAGCAGTTCCCACCCAGCCCGCACTATCATTACCTTGGCAAGACCCATCATGACTATTACCATGAAAATCCCCAATCCAGACTGCACTGAATACTGAAGTGCCTCTGTCCCAGGTGACTTAAAACTTGACACAGGTGCAGTGGGGAGGGGGGAAGAAAGAAGATTGATAAAATTAATTCAGTTTCACGTGAGGCTGTTATTTAGACAAATGCCTTAAAACAATATGTGGCTGCTTGCCCGACAATGACCATTCTAAGTTAACCAACTTCCCAGGTACATCACTGTACTGCTGCACAGAAAAAAAATGCCATATATATTCTTTAGATAAAAAGCCCATCACATGCAGTCCCCCTCAATCTAAATTTAAAAGTGTTGTTCAAAAGATAGGTTCTTTAGTTTTCAGTTATCCACAGAAAATCTGGAAATCTCTTTGATTTTGTGGGTAGTTAAGGAAAAAAATACTCTTTTGTTGACAACTGTACGGCAGGATGATTAGTCACACTCCTTAAATGACTCACTCAGAAACAGTAAGAAGTGTGAAGTGCTCGGCTGTCCCATCTGTTTAACATAACTCCATGGATGACAACTACTATCCCTATTTATCAAATGCCATCAAAACCAAGTACTTTGACACCTAAAATGTTTTAGAGTTGTGAAAGTTGAAGAGTATGAACTGCATCAAAAACGAGGTATATTGCATTAGAATATTTCAGAGTATTGAAAAATTAAAGGGTACTCACTACTAAGATGCAAAAAACTGAAATCAAAATCCAGTTATGACTCGGATTACTCCTCTTTTGCAAAGAGACAGGGGTCGCATGCCAACATCTTACGTTCTCTAGCATTTTCAACCTAAGACTCACTCCTTTAGATCTTCATTCATTAATACTCTGGTCTAGTCTTTAAGGTTTACGACTATTTTTAAATATATACCTTATTCTTCTAGGCTTCAGCCTGTTTCCCTTCCCTGAAGTACTACCCCCGGTTCAATTAGGTACTCATTTTCTGCAAGACTACCACCTGATTGCAAGGCGACTATGGAGTTTAGCTGAGGAAGCCTCTCCAAGCCAGAGGGCTATTTAGCGTTTCTGTCACACTGCAGCCTCCAGGCAGGATGATCTCACCGACTTTGGGAATAAAAAATAAATTTAAAAAAAAAATAAAAACAACTCCCAAACCAAACCCATAAACTCCCACGCACGAAGCCTAGAGAACTAGGGAGCGGGGGATGGGGAGGAGGAGAGGAGAGAAAATAAGGGAGTCAAAAGGTAATGGAAACACAGCCCCCGGGACACTCAGAGCGACCCAAGCCGAGGGCCTGAGAGTGGCCGCCCACCCCTTCCGCAGGCCGGCAGCAGGGCCCGCAGACGCCAGCGTCGAGCCAGGCCGCCCCAGGGCAGGGGCCGGGCCGCGACCCCGGGCCGTGCAGCCGTGAGGGCTCCGGCAGCTCCGCGAGCCCCCGGGCCCGGTGCTGCTCCGCCCCCGCCGCCTGTTGCCGGGGCGACGGGAGCGCCGTGACTGACGGGGCTCCCGCCCAATGCCCCGGGCGGCCCGCGGCCCCCGGCCAATGGCAGCAGCGCCTGGCAGCCCGTGTCCTCCCGCCCCGCTCCCCGCGGGCTGCCCGGCCCGGCCCGGCCCTCACACCGACCGGCCCGGCCGGGCCCACGCTCTCCGCCGCTGCCCGAGCCCACGGCTCCCCTGCCCGCGGCGGGCCGCGTCACCCGCTGCGGCAAACTGGGGAAGCACCCATGCCGCCACCTGCCACGGGGGGTGGGGGGGGAAGCCTGCCGAGAGCGCAGCCGGCGAGACCCGAAAGCCCGTCCCTGCCTGCTGCCGGCGCGGCCCGGCCGGCTCAGCCCCGCGCCGCTCCCCGTCCCTCCCGGCGGCAGCGGGAGCCGCCTCTGCCGGGACACCGACCCTGGGCGTGCGAGCGGGGCGCGCTCCAGCTCCAATTGCTGTCCGGGTGCCGGTTCCACCACCGATTGCGGTCCGGGTGGCTGCCGGCGCCGCCGGCGCAGGTTCCGTGCGTGAGAGAGGGGTCGGCCCCCGCCGCGAGCTCCGCCCCCTCGTGCGCACGCGTGTTTGGGACTTTGTAATACATAAGGAATAACACTGATTATAGAGCCACTAGTAACTTAAGGAATACGGTTGATTATAGAGTCACTTTCCCCTTTGCTCCCTCCTTCCCTGGCTTCCTGCCGTTTCAAATGGGACGCTTTTCCATCTTCCGCGACCGTGCCTCCCTTTCTTTCCTTTTTGTTTACGTTTCCTTCTGCAGGAATCTCCCACAGAACTTGTTTCTAAAACGTTCCAAAAACAACTGCTCGGTGCTGTCACCCGTCTCGAGCCGCGGTTTTGGTCATTTCCATATGCAGAGCCTTGGGTGGAATTCCCCCACGGGACCCTCCGGCAGAATTTTGCTGTTGTAGCTGCGGGCGCACTGGGGACACCCACAGACCCGCGGTCCCGAGCTCCTGGTGCGGATTTGTCTCAACACATCTTGCGCAGACTCTCTGAATTGGCACAATGAGGGGATTTCGCCAGGAGGGTGCTTCTATGTAAAACCTCTGCCTCATCCCTCTCATGTCCAAACTGCTCTTGTGTTCACACTGGCTGGCGGAAATAAACAAGAGTTTGGGTATTTTCTGTCTCCATACAACGGAGCACCCTCGGTAATGAATGAGGTGTTAGGAAGGGCTCAGAGCCGCTGTCCAACACACCCAGGATTTCTTTATTCTGCTTAAGATAAAGAGTTTACACAAGTGTTAACGTTTAGGTTTGGTGGCAGTTTACATTCCCGTTCTGACATTAGGTGGTTTCCATGAGACAAAACAGAGGCTTGGGACAAATTCTTAACAGGCCAGATCAGGAACTACTTGCTCACTGCATTCTGAAAATGGTAACCTCTTTGTTTTTCATGTACCTTGCCACTGCATAAATAATTAGTATTCTATTATGATTCGCCTTGCCTGAAGCAATTAAAATGTGTCCTTCCTGAAGATCAATTTTCATAATAAAAGTCAGAGTATACATATACATATACATATACATATACATATACATATACATATACATATACATATACATATACACAGTTTGTTCGATTTTTTAAATCTTTTCCTCTTACCGTTTACTTTTACTGATCATTGTTCCACATTCAAACAAAACATCTTCTCTGGTATCAAGCCCACATACACACTGTTCATCCAGAAGGTAGTTATGATTTAGATGGGTGAATAAATGCGTATTTCCATACCAAAGCCTTACACTGAACTATTTTCCACTGATCTGTTCTCCAATGCAGAATTTGGTGTCCACATCCTGTTCATGGTGTGATGTTTCACAACAGCACATATAACTAAGTAACGTACTTGTTCATTTTATGTTGTTAATATGAAATGACAAGAGTAGGTCATTCTTAGAATATTATTGTGCTATAGCAATGCTGTCCACAATGAAACACTCTCTTTGTAACTATAATAAAAATAGCCTGTGGAGGGCAGCAAACCTCAGGCAATTACTCAGTTTTGTAATAATAAAGAATTTAAGAACCTGGATTTAATTTGTTCCACCTTTTAGGGTCTTTAGAAAGTAGCTGTATTCTATTCTATTTCATTGTTTGATATAAGTAAGGACCTCATAATCAGTCTTTTAAACTGGATCTTTGCATGTCCAGGTGACACCAAAGTGCTGACATGAAGCTGATTTGCTTGAGAGGAACCTGGACAGGCTGGAGGAATGGGACATCAGCAACCTCATGAAGTTCAATGAGGACAAGTGCAGTCCTCCATCTAGGAGTGACCAGCCTCCTGGGACAATCCTGAGTGGGGGCTTTACTGACTCTCTCTGCTGGCAGAGGTTAAAGAGGATCAAAATTTCACCCCAGCAGCCTTTAGCTGGGGAAAGGCTGAGAAAGGATCCTATCAATGTATATAGTGTGTCAAAAGGATGAGCCAGGCTCTTTTTGGTGGTGCTGAGCAATAGGACAAAGGGCAATGGGCAGAAACTGATGCACAAGATGTTCTACCTGAACACAAGGAAGAACTTCTTTACTGTGCAGATGACTGAGCACTGGGACAGCCTGCTGAGAGAGGTTGTGGAGCCTCCTTCCCTGGAGATATTCAAAAAGTTGTCTGGACACAGCCCTGGTTAACATGCTCTAGGGGACTCTGCTTGAGCTGGGAGGTGGGACCAGGTGGCCACTGTGATTCCTTCCAACATGACCCATTCTGTGAACACCCATAATTTATTATCAGGACATGACTGGGAAATTATTACTTCCCTTTATGTGGCTCTTGTTTGCCTGCATGTGGAATATGATGCCCAGTTTGGGGGTCTCCAGCAGAACAATCCTGATATGGAAAATTCCTGATGGAGTGAGTTCTGCTGAAAGCATGAAGATGGTCAAGGGGCTGGAGCACTTGTCATGTGAGAGAGGCTATGGGCCCTAGCTTTTCTTCAAGCTGGAGTAATGGGCAGCTTGCCAATACTGACAAGGAACTTACTGGAAAGACAGAGGCAGGATTTGTATTGACAGAAGGACAGAGAATTTCACCTAGAGGACAGTCAGGTCCAGACAGGCTATGGAATCTTCCTCCTTGAGGGAGGATTGAGTGGAAAAGTCCTCAAGCAACCTGAATTTAAGAGTAACCCTGCTCTGAGCAGGATATTGTCCAGAGGTCCCTTCCAACCTGAATATTTCTATGATTATATGAAATAATATAAAATAATATTTAATTTCATGATTTATTTCCCCTCAGACAGGGCTCTTCTCAGTAACAAAAGTAACCATGAGTTCATAGTCTGAATTTTCAAGGTTTGTAGAGGCAGAACAGAGAGTCACTTAGTTTAGAAAATACTTTTAAAATCCAGTCCAAACCATTAACCCAGCCCTGTCAAGTCCACCACTAAACCATGTCCCTAAGTGCCACATCTGCTTGTCTTTTAAATACCTCCAGGGATGATGACAACTGAATCTCTGTCAGGAGCATAACATAGGTGGATTGTTACTGTAGGTGGTCCCAAGTCTGGCAAACAGATGTTTCACTGAATGCAAGCATAAGTCTCCTATACAGCACCTGGATCCAAAGGACTGCTGTGTGTTTGTTAGTAACTTGCACTCCAGCCAGAATCTAGGATGCTTTGTTAGATCAAGTTGATCAATTTTATAGTAAAATATATTAGAGTTGAAAAAAAAATTAAACAATAAAGGCTAACACATTGCTTTACAGAGGAAACTGTTTGTAGAATCACCACTTTACTTATCTGCATTAAGTAAACTGCATTTTTAAGTGCTGCCAGTATTCAGCTAACTCACACAGTTTTTACGTGTAAAAACTGCAAGGTTTCTCAAAAACACTCAGACTGTGCAAGTAGGACGGTTAGCTTTTCTTTACATACAGAAAAGGAAAGTGTGCCACCACATTATTGTCTTGCCTTCAGCTTTCCCTGGACTAAATAAAAAATTAAAGATGTATAGCACTTAGCAGGACTGCACTTTTTCAGTCAATACCAAGCTGGAAACACCTTAGTCACACCAGGTGTGGTGATGCCAAACAAAAAAAATGTCAAAAGCATATGTGTTCTGGACATACTAGAAATTACACAAACTCAGAACAGAAGGATATGATAAATCAAACCATGAATGTTAGAGCAAAAAAGAGAAAAGCTCCAGAAATCCAACTTCACCAGGATGTGTTAAGCATGTATTTTTAAACTGAGTTTTGAGAGAGCATGAGACAAGGGAATGAAAAAGACAATAATAGATAAGAAATCCTATCAATTGAAAGGGCCACTGAAATTGATGGAGCCACTGAATTGATGGAGACCTGGGAGTCAAGAACACCAAATTCTGCATATGTCTGTCTTTTGAAGAGCAGACCCCAAAATTAAACTTTTCCTTGAAATGATATTACACTGTGACAGATTTTTAAAATAAAGCATAGAAAGTATGCAACTTTCCATGAAACAGAATTAAAAGTTGACCTTGAAATGTCAATATTTATTCCTCATTATAAAAAAAGCCAAAGCGTGCTTTCTGTTTCAAATCTCTCTTGGGTCGGGGAGCATCGATCTGAATTGGTAAAATCACACATTGGTTTCAATACAAGTACCTGAAGTGGAAACAGAGCAAAGGTGTAACAGATTTACAACTACACTCGTTCTGAAAGGCATACAATTCAAATGGTATGTAAAACTAAGGATAGAAATATTAAAGCAAACTTGTAAATATTCTTACAAAAGGACCAACAATCTGGGAAAGAAGATATCTTGTTTGTGGTTTTGACTTCTCAGAGTTTGTCAAAGTGTGGAATTATTTTCAAATGTTTTATGCAAATGTGAAACACAGGACAGGTCACCAGAAAATGAATCTGGACTGTCTGTTCTTGTTTTCCCTCATGATCTCTTTCCTTTCTAAGCTGACATTGTTTGTCTTCCACACCCTGCAATGTTTCAGTTTGGGACGGACAAATGCCAACCATGCAGTAATTGGATCTATGTGGAAGAGTTTGGATGTTCATTGCTTTCCACAAAAACTTGTTAATAATGGAAAGGAGAGTACAAAGTTACAGAAGTGTGGTTATTGCCACCTCCCCTGCTGATAGGACTGAGGGTAGTGAGCAGGCCAGAGGTACTTTATTTACATGGTAGGTTTGGCCATGCAAGCTTGGCCATGCAAGCTTTACTGTCCCTGAAAGTCCCCAAAGCCAAGCATCCCTGAAAGCAGATACAGGGCTGAGATGGATGAACTTTGTGAGGTGGATGGCATCTTCCAGACTGTTTGATCTCTGCTGGTCTGCCCTGACCTGTTTCTGTTTGGTTGGTGTAGTGAGGTGCTGGGCAATGTCCTTGTAAAATTTAGTTGACTTGCTAGGCAAATAATGTGTAATTTTGCTGCTGCTCTCTTATTTTTTGTAACACATGCCTAATTGCTCTTTTCAACATACATAATATCCCAAACAACCCTGTAGCAACACACTGAAAGTTTCAATCGTGGGCATCCACATGAGTCTGACGGATCGATGCCAGCTTGGGAAGCAGGCACAACCATATCCCCAATTTTCAGGGTTCAGTGCTAACGTGTAAATGAAAATGGAGATGATTTCAGACCATTCCAGAATATGTTGTTTCTTCTTTCAGGAGCCCCCACATTCTATAATGCCTCTAAGTTAGGGGATTTGAGTGCCCATTTATTTACTCAATGTGCTGCATTCTTGACATGAAATGTGAAGCACATATGCACAACTATTAAAAATGCCATCAGCTGGGCTGTAAGTAGAAAGATTGCTGTAGCTTTGGTTTAGTTCCAAGCTGCCTGTTCTACAAAATTACCAGCTGACTTTGTGCTGGGTGGGTAACTCTGGCTCTGTCAGCCAAGGAGAAGAATTGGGAAATGCCCAGTTACTGGTCACATACAAGGGCCTTGCTAAACACAAGTTTTTGTATTACATCCCAACCAATCTCAGCAGCCACACAGAGAAGGTTTGTCAGCACTGTGACACCCATCTGCGTCTTGAGTGCTGTGAGCAGCCTGGGACACCACAATATAAGAAAGACATTAAGCTATTAGGAAGTGTCAGAAGCTCCATCACCATGATGAAGGAGTGGCTGAGGCCGCTTGGTCAGCCTGGAGCAGAGGACATTGAGGGGAAACCTCACTGCAGTTACAGCTTCCCCCTGAAGGAACAAAGGGGAGCAAGCACTTATCTCTGCTCTGTGGTGAGCATGGACAGGACCCGAGGGAATGGCCTGAAGCTGTGTCAGGGGAGGTTTAGGTTGGATATTAGGGAAGTTTCTTCCCCCAGAGGGTGTTTGGCCACTGGAACAGGGTCCCCAGGGCAGTGGTCACAGCACCAGCCTGGCAGAGCTCAAGAAGCGTTTGGACAATGCTGTCAGGCACACGGTGTGACTCTTGGGGATGATCCTGTGCAGGGCCAGGAGCTGGACTTGATGAACCTAATGGATCCCTTCCAACCCAAAATACTCTGTGATTCTCCGATTTCACCCGTGTTAACAGTCATGGAATTGTCTTAATTACAACCGTGCTAAGAGATGCTCAGAGTAGCGGGGACCAACGGCATCTGCCCTCGCCTGCCTGGATCGAGCTGGGAACCAGAATACTCACCGTAGCCAAGGCCCCGGGACAGGACGGAGCGCTGGTCGCTGTGGCTGCTGATGGCGAGCCCCGTGCCCGGCCCAGGAACTACAGCTCCCGGCATGCAGCACGACCCGGCCTCCCGCCCTCTGCCGGTACTACACCTCCCGGCGTGCGGCTGCGCCCGCAAGGCACGCCGGGACGGCGCCTTCCACGTGGTGCGCTGCCCGCGGCCGGGGAGGTGCCCGCGGTTTGCGACGTGCGTTTGCGGCAGCGCGCGCGGGCGCGGCCCCGAGAGCCCGCCCGAGGACCGGCGGCGGTGCCGCTGCTGGCGCGGGGCGAAGGGAGGGAGGGAGGGAGCGCCGGGGGTTGGGGCTCGGAGCGAAGGGAGCAGCCCCGCCGCTGGATGTTCCGCGGGGCGGCGCGGGGGCCTCCTCCTCCTCCTTCTCCTCCTGCTGCTGCTGCTGCTGCTGCCGCCGCCCGGTGTGTGCGGCGGGGCGGGGCGCGGCTGCCGGGGGCGGCGGCGGGTCGCGGCGGGCGCCCAAGATGGACTATGACTTCAAGGTGAAGCTGACCGGGGAGCGCGAGCGGGTGGAGGACCTCTTCGAGTACGAGGGCTGCAAGGTGGGCAGGGGCACCTACGGGCACGTCTACAAAGCCAAGCGCAAGGACGGGTGAGTGAGTGAGCGAGCGAGCGGCGCGGCTCCCCCGGCACCCCCGGGCCGCCCCACGGCTCGTGTGCCCCCCCGCTCCCCGCGTTCGTGCCGTCCTTTCTCCGGCCCTGCCTGGTCGCCGCCCGCCGAGGCTGCGTTAGCCCGGCCGGCCGGCGCCTGGTTCCCCCCGAGTGGCTGCGAGCGTCCCTGGCCCCTCAGCGCTGTGCCCGGAGTCGTGTTTCGGTACGGCTGCGCTGGGGGAAACAAATTCTGTGCCCCGGGAAACCCGTTCCCGTAATGGATTCTCCTTGTGAGTCAGTCAGTGGCCGCTTATACTGTTCAGCCTGACCATCGGCTTCATAGAATGGGTTTTTTTGTTGTTGTTTGGTGTGGTTTTTTAACACTGCCTTTTTTTTATATGATTTATTACTTGTAGTCACCATTTTGGGTCGTCTTGCTGGCTGCTTCAGAAGCCAAAGTCTGCTCGTGCTTTTGGGGCTTTAGAATGCTTTAAACCACCTTTT
Source organism: Alethe castanea (assembly GCA_024734035.1). Taxonomy (NCBI): domain Eukaryota; kingdom Metazoa; phylum Chordata; class Aves; order Passeriformes; family Muscicapidae; genus Alethe; species Alethe castanea. Next base: position 27,543,662 of record JANRGV010000120.1, on the reverse strand, counting down.
GTGTACGGCCGGTTCTTGGTGTAGACCTGCGTAAATGAATTTCTTGGCATAAACATTTTAAAGGAAGACCTAATGAAACTGTCATTTAGGTTTCCCTCGCCTGTGACATGGCATCACTTGCTGAACAGCGGAACAATAGGAAGTAGAGAACAGGAGAAACGGGAGAGGCACGGGTTGTTCCTGTAGCAGGTCCTAAATTTTGAATGGAATCTGTTCTTTCTCCTAAAGTCTCACCGCAGTGGTGCTCTGTATGCTGTCATTCAAACAAGGTGCATTTTAAAAGTCTGCCTATTATTTGTATATTGAATAAATAAACTTTTAAAGCTGGCAGTGGTCAGTCATGGCCAAAATACGATCTGGTTGTGTTTATATAAGCTTTTGATTCTAGAAGGAAACGCTCTGGCTATTACCTAGAGAACAGTTGTAATAAAAATGGTTGCACCTTGTCTTGTCTCTTCTCTTAAACATGCTGATATTAATTGCAGCATATTTACTTCAGCCTAAATTTTGTTAGAGTCAGGTAACTACTTTTTTGCACAACTTTTATATTTGGATCCTTCCAACTGTTTATCGGAAAAATTCTTATCTTGCCCAAATTCTTTCTATTTTGGGAGGGCAAGAGAAAAAAAATGGTTTTAAGTGTGATAAGCTGTTGCCTCAAGTCTCCTTACATTCAGGTACCAACGCTACTGATACAGCCAGCCCTGGTTTCTGTGCCCATACAGAGATCTGTAATACAAAAAATAAGTCGAGGTACTGAAAGATGCAGCTACATTTCTAATGTTTATGTCAGGCAGCTTTGTAGCTGTTCAGCATGTTGGACTGCAGCAACGTGTAGGTTATTCAGCATCTTATACTGCTGAAGCATTTTCGGTGGAATCATCGGTCTGCTTGATGTTGTTTGGGAGAGAGTGTTGAAAAATGCTAGTGGCAGTGCTGTTTTGAGAAATTTCAGGCCAAAAATGGAATTGTTTTCTTTAAAAATGGGTAATTGCTCAAAGGTGATTTCACAATAGGATGTATATGTTTTTAAATCTTCATTCTTATTGGTTAGGGGGGGTGGAAATCAAAGTATGGTATTTGATTAAAGTTGGAAAAAATAAAAGATAAGCAATATATATTATGTCCTTTTATCTTTGTTTTGTTCTTTATTTAGTGCCTTGTTTCCCATCCCTTTCTATAATACTACCCATTTGCCTTTCTGATTTCTGAGAACTTTCTTTTAAATATCCTGTGTAATTGCCCTTGGACGGTCACTAAAATATGTAACATAGAAGCATCCATAGATGCTTTTGTAGCTTGTAATATATTTGTACATATGTGATCTTAAATTACAAAGGTGGACTTAGGATTGGAGTTGAAGGTTTCATTTACGTACCTTTATCCAGAGGGAATCAGTTAAATCAAATAAGCAATAATTTTAGTAATAAGATTTAGTGTTCCTAAAACTATGGTAATAGATGAGGGGATGTTATATCTTGTGGTGGGGAGTAGCTGCAACTGAGTTCAGTATTTGTATATTAGTACATGCATCTATTCAAAAAATACTCTTGCACTGTTTTAGTATTCCCTGAATGTAAGTAAGTAGTGATGGATCAATAATTTTTTTTTAGTTGTTTCTAGTATCTATACAGTTAAAACCTTCTTTTTTTTATATTTCCCTTGAGCTTACAAGCATTCTTTTAAGTTTGTTACATGATTCTAATTCTTAATTTAAATAGCATAAATATTCTAAGATATACATGGTAATTTTTAGAGTACTTTGAAAAGTGGTCTGCAGGACTGCAAATACTTTGTTAACAGTACTGGTTCAGCTTTTTCTTAAATGGTGTAGTCTTCTGTGGATGACTAAGAGATAGAAGTATCACAAAAAAGAACTAAATTTTAGTAATTCAGATTGTGCAAATGTAGCTTATTAGGCCTTGGTGATAAAGCCCAGTTCAAGAATACTAGGAGCAGTGTCTGTAGTACAACTGCAATCTTCACCTCCTTCATTTTTTTTTAATTTTAAAATTTTTTTTATTTTACTGCTTTACAGGTTTTACAGCTGCCTCTGAGGTGCAGTAAGGCAATTGAAAACTAGATAGCAGCTGTGTATCCTAGTCCTAGGAAGTTAATTGCATCACTGGAACTACACAGTAATTTTTTGGAGGGCAGCCTTTCAGGAATCTTGATGGAGTGAGAATCTTTTTAAGGAAGGAGTCTTGTAGTATGTGCGCTAGTGACCAGATGGGGATGTAGCCAGGGCTTCTTTTATGCCTTGCTCTAAGAAAAAAGCCAGTCCAGCCCTGCAGTGCCCTTTGCCACAAGGAGAGGCTTGGGGTCTATAGTGATCCATGTCAGAGGATCACCAGGTACGGCTCCATGGAGGTATCTCATGTATTAGCTGCTAAACTTGACCCAACTGAACACCAAATCAGCTGAATGACAATGTCAGGCATCATAATTGAGCTCTGTCTGGTGCACTGCCTGCAGCAAAAGGGTATTCTGAAATTTTTGTTTTAATCCCTTTTATTTTAAGTTTGTGGTCTGTCTATGTGGTTGAATCTTCCTGGCTTTTTATTGAATAGTAGTGTCTTTTTCATCAGAGCAGTACCTTCAGTGGGCCCTAAAACCTGCTTAGAACAAAGTCTGTGAATTGATGGGTTTATTTTTATAGTAGAAAGGTATACAAAGAAGCATTTGGCTCTAATGGGGTTTATTTTTATAGCAGCAAGGTGTACAAGGAGGCATTTGACTAATGGCATACACTGGGAAGGGAACACAGGCATGGCATACTGAGCATCAGTCTTCAGATAAAGGAACTGTTGCTCATCTGTAGTGTTCGTAGGTAGTTTACTCCTTTTTTTTTTTTTCCCCCCAAAAAATGACTGTTATTTTCTGCACAAAATTGCCTTATGTGCACAAAATTGCCTTATGTGCCATTTGGGTGCTCCCTCAGGAACACTGCTCAACCCAGCTCTTTAACCTACCTATTTGACTTATGCTGGACTTGGAAAATAGGCCAGTAGTTTTTGTTTGGTGGTCTGACATGCAGATCTATTGTTTTTTAATTTTTTTTCTGCAGCTCGCTCAGAGCCAAGTGCCAGTAACCAACAGATTGAGGGGGCAGGACACTGGGGTCTCTTGTGCAAGCCTGGCTGCCCAGCTTGTGCAGCACCCAAGGTACAGCCTGTCCTGGGACTGGCACCATGTGCTGAGCACATGATAATGTCAAAGCAGTGTGCCCAGGTTTGCTGGGATTGGGCTTCCACTGTTCCCTTTTTATGACACAGCTACAGTCAGAAATCTGAGCAAGGCTGACTTTTTCAGTGGCAATGTGGAGTGTTTCCAAATAATCATTTTTCCTGTTTGTTGGATGTGGTTTGGATGAGAATAAGAAACTAATGAATGTCACTGTTAGGCAGTATCTAACTTTTTAATTACAACAGCAAAAAAATATGTAATTGAGGGTCTTGAACTGTAGAAATGTCCCCTGGTGCGTTATTGAAAGCTTTCCTAATCTCTTGGAAAGAGACTTGAGTGGTGAGACTGAAGGTGGGAAACCAACACTAGGCAAGCTAGTGTTCTCCTAGTTGTCAGGAACTGTGAGAAGTGGTGTTGATCCCAAACACAAGTGGAGTTGGAATTTTTTTTGTTTTTGTAATTTCAGCTCTTACAGTTATGTGTTGGAAATACTGCTGTAGGTGGGGGAACAGATTGTTTAATTTGAACCTACTGACACGTTGTAATTGGCACTATGAAAATACATCTTGCATGCTTCAAGCAGTCAAATCAAATCTAATTTTTTCCGCCCTTGAGGGTCTGTATGAGTTGTAAAAGCAGAATCGTGGAAATCTAGTAGATGTCCAGTAAATTATTGGGTTGTGTAATATGACACGTCATAGTTTCTACCTACGAATTAAAAGGATATTGTAAGAATTTTGATTCTTTCTCAGAAGCACTTGTAGGAAGAGAAATTAAAGGGATGAGCAGTATTTATCTTGGAAAATAGAGAAGGCAGAACTGTTTAAATTAGATAAAATAATGAATGGATTGGGTAATGTGCAAGGTTCTTGTGCTATTTTTGTTTCACAGCATTTGAAGATGGATGACCTGGAATGGTTTTGGAAAACATAAAAAAAAATTAATGCAGTGTAGATAAACTGCATAACCTGTTGTTAAAAGGAAAAGATAAGAGCATAGTGTCTGTTCTGTAATGTTGTCAAAAACACTGACTTCTGACTCTTGTGACTGTAGAAGTTAAGCTGATCACTTAGAGATCAGGCCAATCTGTGTAATGCATGCAGAAGAGCCTGCTTTTGTTTACTTCAGGAATTCTGAGTTTTGGTGGTTATTTTCTGTTTTTTATTTCTTTTAACACTAAACTACTTTCTGGCCCTTCATGAGGTAGTTAGGAGATTAATTCCAGTTTGTCTGTGTTCGTGGGTGTGTATTGATTGAGTTTCATCAGATAAGTAATCAAATACTTGTCAAGGTCTATATCAAACTGCTATTTAGTTTGATAAACTAAAGGTTGATAACAGAGAGGTACTTAGAGTTTGGGAATGCCACAAGTAGAGGTAATGAGTCAAAATTTTACTTGGTGAGAAATGAAACAGCAGGGCTGGACTGGGAGCTTCTTGATTAGTTCTGTATGGAGCCTTTACAGGAGTTGTATCATGAATGTCATGCATTAGTTTTTCACTATAAATTTCCAGACAGCTCTTGTCTTCTCTGTGATTATTTTGTTGTTGTTGTTTTTGGCTGAATGTTTGTGTGTTGATTTCAACTGTTTAGACCAGAAGCAGTTGGTGGAGATTGCAGGCAGGTGGTGAGAGCCGCAGAGCTGGCATGCAAGCCTTTGGCTTCTGACTCCTGTCAACAATGGTGTGGAATTTCTAAATGCCACAAACTTTATTTATGTATGTAATATGTGGTATTATCTTCTTAAAATATGTGCCCTGAGTCTCTTTTGGATCCTTCACCATAGTAATTATAAAGTTCCTAATTAAACTGTATCTACATAATGAGGTAGGCACGCTATATTGCATAGTCTTGTGCTCTTACATTTTTCTGGTCAACCACTTTTTTAACTGTCTTCCATCTTCTTCCCTCCCTTCTCACCTGGTTACATGGCTCCAGGCTTTATAGGTTTTTTTAAGGTCATGTGGTTGAGAGAGTCCTGCTGTGGCCTTTGGGCCTTATTTGGTGTGATCTTTTGTTATCTTGTCACAGATGTGTTGGTTTATTTTCATACCCTGCAGCAAAGGTGAGTTAGTGTTTTGTTCCTACCTGAACCCTATGACAAGTACAGAGAAGAGGCTATGAAAGTAGTGTTGCAAAACAACAAAGAAAAACACCAAAGGTCTCCATGTAGTTTGATTTACGTGTATTACCATACAAATTACATGGGCATAGACTGCTGTATGTGACTTCCCGTGAGAGAATAGAGGATAGTTTTTGAGGGTGCTGATTATACAGGAGGCGCATGTTGTCAGGGAACCAAATGACAATGAGGTAGTATGTTCACTGTAGATCTTGGATATTCTTTGATTTTTCTGTTTTGAAAGTATTTTCAGAGGCTTTTTGTTCTTTGGTTGTTAAAAATAACCAAGCACAAAATAGTGGCAATGTCATTTATTACCACTGGAATCTGAAGAGCTGTAATTTGGAGACTACTCTAGCAGAAACTGAAAAATTTCTCGATTCTTACAAGTAGACTTAGTCTGGCTGGAATTTGAAAACTACAGATGAAACCTAATGAAGGTAGAGCGACTTGGATTTGTGTATGGCAAGGTTGTACTCCAGCAGTGTGCAGCAACAACCAAGATGCCACTATGCACTTCACAAGACCTTCAGATTACAGATATGTCCATTTTGTCATTAAAATGTGAGTGTTGTGCCACTATATCAAGCTGGTTGTAAAAATCTGTCTCTTTAATGAACTTTACTGACTTACAAGCCATTCACTGGTGCACCTGAAATACTCACAGAAGCAGGTAATTCTGAATAGCCAGTTAAGGCAGAGGTGCTTCTGTCTTTCACCAGAATAATATTCCATGGACAAGTTGGAGGACAATGAAAAGTGGGACATGAATTGCAAAGGTCTGGGTAGCAGCACCTTCTAACAAGATACTGATTTGTTTCAGTTATATTTTCATTTGCCTATCAACTTTCTTTGGAACAGAATTCTTTCTACTACAAATCCTTATCCATGTGGAGTTGTGATTACGTAGGGTGGAGACTGGGCGGCTGTGTTTGGATGAACTGAGGATGTGAGGCAGTGCACAGGCTGCTGGTGTGGGCTGTGGCTTCCCTCCTCTGCTGTGTTTAATACTGTCATGTGCAGCTGGGGTTCCAGAAGGGTGTAGTTGTCTTTCATTTTCTTTTATTTAGATTTAAACATAAAATTTGTTTAGTGAGAATAGGAAAATGAGGTAAAAGGAGATACTTCATGCATCTCACAGAATCTCCTTTGTTCTGTGCTGGCCAAGAGTGCTATCTTTGGTCTATGCCATTTGGTCTATGGCTGGTGTGCTGGTTTTTTTTGTCTTATAGTAAAGTGTTTGCCATGTCTATATTTTTGCCATTCAGCCTGTTTTTGAAGATTGCCTCTGGCTCTTAGTTCCAGAGAATAAGCCTTTCATTTTGAAGAGTGATATAATCTGAATTTTTCTTCAAGAGTGTGTAATAGGAGTGATAGGTAGACTTGTTTGGTTTCCTTTCATGGCTGCCTTGGAAGCAGCAAAAATGTGATAATTATTTGTTGCAGTGGTGCTGTTATA
>JANRGV010000120.1:27504450-27536795 GCA_024734035.1 Alethe castanea | reverse complement strand
GGGACAGGGCCACCACCCCGCCTCCCTCCTCCTCCTCCTCCTCCTTCTCCTCCTTCTCCTCCTTCTCCTCCTCGGTCCGCTCCCGGCTGCCCCCGGCAGAGGGGGGAGCGGCGCGCTTGTCCCGCACTGGGTTGGAGGGACTGGGCGGGTGCGGAAAACTGAGGGAAGAGGGGGCAGAAAGCGGAGGGTTTGGGTGGGTTTTGGGTCTTTTTAACAACGCTCCCGACGGGAAAAACAAGCCCTGGTCGCTGGGCAGCAGGCGGGAGCGGATCCAGCGCTTTGCGCAGCGTTTACATTAGCGGCTGCCTTGGGCATGGAAACCGGCCGGGCCGGGAGAACGGGGGGAGACAGGGAGCAGGGAGCTCCAGCGAGCCCCGGGCACAGGGTGCCACTCTTGGGAGGGGGACAAGAGCCTCGGTGCCCCGCTCCTCCTCCTTGGAGCAGCTCACAGCCTGCAGCACCTGGATTTGGCGCGGGATCGCTCCCTGTCTGTCACTCGGGGCAGGAGGAATCCCCCAGCCCCACCGTGGGAGCACCCACTCAGCACCCAGCAAACGGCAGGCAGTGCCCAGTGTTTTTCCACCCCAGCGGCTCGCTTGTCCTATCTCCTGCAGCTCCGTGCGACTCCCAGCCCGGATCCAAGGGGCAGGAGAGCCACGCCGGCGGGAGCAGACGGAGCTGCCACCCGTGTATGTGTGTGTGTGTGTGCGCACACGCCGAGGGCACACGCAGGTCCCAGGGCGAGCACACGCCAGCCACACGCCTGCCACGGAGCCGCAGGATCCTGCTTTGCCCCGTGCCAGCCTCGGGGAGATGGCACCGAAGCTGCCATTCCTCGGGGAGCTGGAGCCTCCTGGCCATCACAGCCACCCCGCCACTGTACAGCCAGAATCCAGAGGGAAAATGGCCAGGGAGAGCCGGATCCTCAGGCGGGAGGAGGTGGGAGCGCTGGCCAAAACCACGCTTTGATTTATCGCCCATCTCCAGAGCCAGATCCCCACCCTCCCTGCGGGGACAGCTTGGCTCAATCCTCACTACCACCTTGGAGCAGCCATCAGTGTGTGGCAATCCCCCGAGGCTGTCCAGAACAAGGTGAAATTCAGGTGCCTCTCTCCTCCTGGAATTGCTTGGGCAAGGCAGAGCCACGGAACATTGCAACAGCCTCCCCTCAGCGCCCCAGAAAGTGCCTCCTGCCAGCACCCCAGTTCCTGCACCCTTGTGCACGGAGAAATGGTTCCAACACACAAAGAAACGTGGTGTTTTACCCACGGAAATGAGCTCAGGAACTCACGTTCAGCCCAAGTTCAGCTGTGGTCACCCAAATCTAACAGCTCAGCTGGAGCAAAAGGAAGCAGGGCAGGAGCCGGTGCCCAAAATAGCTCCCATAAAGGGGAGCTGTCAAGCCACAGGCAACGTAAAGCAGTGTCCAGCCCTCTTCCCTAGGTTTGTTGAGTGTTTCTGTAATCAGGACACTGATAGCTCCAAATTCTTGGAATTACGCCTGCTACCTGCTAATTTCCCAGTAACTTCGTCCACCTTTGGCTGCGAACAAGCCCAGATGTTTACAAGTGCAAGCCCCTGAGTAACGAGGTGACCCCTGTGCCGTGCGAGCCTCGGGACTGGGCAGCTCCAACCCTGTAGGCAAGCGGGGAGCAAAGGCAGCTTGGCAATGTATAAACATCATCTCTCCATCCCAAAAATCCACGCCGGGCAGCAAAGCCCAGCCTGGGAGGGACCCCCAGGGTGGGCAAGGCTGTGATGGCGGGGGTGGGAGGATGGAGCTGCGAGCCGCGGGAGGGTTTGGTGGCTGGCTCATGCCCAAGCCCCTGTGCTCGCCCTGCACAAGTTGTTTACGAGCCAGCGGAGAAGCCGCAGCCGCGGACCCAGCGCCCTCTCCCGGGAAGCGATCCCGGCTCTGCCTCCTCGCTGGGCTCACCCAGCTTGTTTACTGCCTGCCTTCCTTCCCCTCCTCCCCTTCCAACATGGCTTTTTTTTTTTTTTTTTGTGGACGGGGGGAAGCCTGCTCAGGCTGTGCTCTGGCCCAGCTGCATGCTCCAGTGACCCTCGGTGTCGCCAACAAAACCATCCTTGGGGAGCTGGGGAGGGCTCGGTGCCAACAGGTGACACAACCCACGGGTGGATTGAAATCACAGGGCCACACGCCCAGCCAGAGGGTCAGACAATGTCCCCTTCCAGGGGCGAGTCCCAACTGGCACAGGTTTTTCCTTCTTCCTCCTGTTAATTCGTGGGAACACCTTTATTGGCCGGGCCCGGCACTTCCCGCCGGCACAGTTTGATATCCTGAGAGAAGTGCCAAGGCTGGGAAGTGGCTGCTGAGTTATGAGGGTTGGGCAGGCTGGACTTTGCAGCCTCCTGCCTCCAAGGCAGCTGGGCAAACTCTCAGGGAGAGGGCACAGCCGGGTCCCTGCGCTCTCCAGGGAAGGTTTGGGCACCAGGATGAGTTTCTCTCAGGTAGCATGAGACATGCCTGCCCTTTTCCAGCTCCAGCCAGCAGCCAGTAAAGGATCAAGGCTTCCCTCTCCACTGTGCCTTGCAGGGGTTGCTGTGACCCATTTCTTGTCCATGTGTCTCCCTCCATCCCTGTCCTCCATTTGGGAATGCCTTAAAATGCAGAAATGTCACAGCATGGTGGAGGTAGGGTGGTGGGTGGGAAGAGGAGGGTGGCAACTTGAGGGTTAAATAGACAGGATGTGAAATTTCCCTGTGGCTCAGGCCCTGGGGCAGGTGGGAGATGGTTTTGCTCCTGCTGTGCTGGGACTTTCCCATCTCCAAGGGTGGCCCCTCACCACAGACCCTGGGATCTCGAGCCAAACAAATTGCAGACTGCCAAGCCCAGGCACCCACTGTTTTTCACCAGCACTAAAGAAAAATTCTGAAGTAGAAAGGAATGTTGGTTTTGGTTGGGTTTTTTTTTCCAACAGAGATGTCACACAGGGAGGAGGAATTGCTCATTTTGTTGTGATGGTTAAGTCCCAAGAGAAGGCTGGACACACCCAAAATGCCCCAGCCTCCAGCAGTGGCACAGCTGGGAGGGGAGAGGGATGGGCATAACATCATGGAATCACAGAATGCTTTGGTTTGGTTTGGAAGGGACCTGAAGGTCATCAAGTCCAACCCCCTGCAATGAGCAGGATCATCTTCAGCACCTCTCAACAGTCAAGACATTCCTGAACTGAGCCATACCACTTTGAGACGCAGCCAGGGAAGTGCTTTGGGCTGGGAGGTCCTGCATGAGGAACTGAACTGCACCCAAGTGACATCAGCCACGGGCTGGCTGTCCTGATGTTGCATCACCTCCATCTCTGCCCACCCCTGGGCACAGCTGCCTCTGTGCCATGACAGCAACTCCTGGTGGGCTCCTGAGGTGCTCCCAGACCTGGAGATGCAGCGTTTCACCCACAACTAGCAACAGGAGTGCTGGAAACATCCCCCTAACGCCTGGGCAAGCACAGTGACTGAGGACAGAGAGCTGGCCTTGGGGTGGGGACGAGTGCCCCGGGGGGACTGACCTTGTGCAAGCAGCAGTGGCCGACCGGTCTCCCCCGGAGCGCTGCAGGAGGCTGACGAAACCCCCCGAGGCAGGCAGGCAGGAGCTGCTGGCCCTGGCTGTGAGCAAACATTGCACGCTGCGCAGCAGGCCCATGCTCCCTTTGAAGATGCTGCCAGGGTCAAGGGTGGCCGCGGGCTGGTGGCCAGAGGGCTTTCAGCTTTCCAGAGCAGATCACCTGAGCTGCGCTAAAGGACGGTTTAGGAAAGCAAATTCGTAAGTGCAAACATGCAGGGGCACATGCAGAATGGAAAAAAAAAACCAAACCCCTCCTTCATCATTCAGTTCCCCAGGGCGTACAGAGGGAAGAGGGACCTTGGGGCACGGCCCCCAGGACAGCCCAGGTGCTGCCACCTCCCTCCCCACCCCTTTCTGAGCCGCCTGGGTGCCTGCCCCGTGCCCAGCGCCCACCCTGCCGCCCCTCCCAGGAGCCCATGGCATTGCTCCGTGCCCCAGCAGCCCCTTGCCCGGAGCCAGCAGCGTTCCCGGCAGGCAGCCCCTACCTGCTGCTCCACAGAGCCTGCCCCGGGGCTGAGCGCCTTCCCCGAGCACGTGCTCGCCTTCAACAGCGGCCCGGGGGGAAGCTGGAAGATGAGAACGTCAGGGGCAGGCGGGATTTGAGACCTAGAAATTGCTTGGCTCAGTTCGTTCTGTACAAGGGTGGAGAACATCCCAGGGAGCGCTCGGCACATGCCTTTCCCCGCAGTTTGGAAATCGGTCACACTGTGCATTGGCAGGGTTGTTTTGTCGGGATTATTTCCCCCCCATTTTCTTATTTTATTGTTCACGCTGTTAAAAGCACTCCCAGCCAGGTTTGGAACTGTGTTAGCTGTGGCTGGCACATTAATTTCAGCCCGACACTCCTCACAGCTCTGTAAGTGAGAGTACAGAAATCCTCAAACCGCTGCCTAAGTGGATTAAGGGGTGAATCCGGGCCTGACATTGTAAATTAGCAAAGGTAACAGCAAAGTGCTGCTGCCCATGTCCCTCCCTTGTGGCTTAATTAGGTCCCTGTCCTGCCACAACACATACTTAACCCGGGCTGCTGAAGTCAACAGCCCCAGAGGCTTGGATAAGGTTACACCAGTGGTTCTGCTTCAGCTGGAGGGGAGACAAGTGAAGGCAGAGCCTGCCACAGGGGCTGCCAGGTGTAAGGGACAGAGCCCAGCCTGCACGGACAGTCCCAAGCAAGGAAACCACAGACAGATGGCAACAGGCTCAAAAATACTCCCAAAGGAAACACCAGTGGTGTCCCTGCTGAGCAAACAGATCTTGTGCACTCAGGAGACTGAGCATGGAAATCGCATATGAAAAATGATTGTGATATGTTCAAGAAAGAAATTAATATTTAAGGCTGAACTGGAATTCCTCAGGCCTCGGGCAACGCCAGTTTTAAAGCACTAATGTCCTATAAACTATTTCTATGAAAGGATGAGGTTGTAACAAGGGGAAAAAACCCCAAATCTTCCCCCAAAAAGCTCATGGTGGGAATATAATACTTTTGCTAGAGGGGAGAGCAGGTTTGTGCACTCAGGCTGGAGCTTCTCAGATTTCTGGGTCTCCAGACCATCCCCCAGAACCAGAAGCAATGCTGAGACGTTTGGGGTGTGTGGGAAACACTACCCACCCTCCTGATGGCACCAAAAGGGACAGGCTGGGCTGCTGGGGGAAGCTCTGAGTGGCCAGTGACCACAGGCAGTGAGGCTGGTGTGTTTGGGCAGCCTTGGACTTTGTCACCATGGGGAGCAGTGCCAGCTGATGTTGGGCAAGGAGAAAAATCCCATCCCCATCCCCTCTGGGAACGTGAGGCTCTGCCACTCATCACCTCAGGGCTGCCAAGGGAGGGCTGCTCCCCGTGCCAGGGACAGGGGACATAGGTGATTCAGGCTGGGGCAGAGGGGGAGCAGAGCCCTCCTGACATGTTTGATGTTGCAACCCTGCCCTTATCTTTTTATGGAGTCCAGCCACCCCGAGCTTCCTTCTAAATCTGGGCTGTGCTCATGTGTCCACCTCTTTTGTTCCAACCTTTTTTGGTTTTTCCTGAATAGCCACCCAGCTCACATGAGCTCCTCTCGTGAGGAGGAGACAATGTGCCCTGGGAAAACCTGGGAAGCTGCAGCTGGGCTGAGGAGAGCTCCATCCTGCCAGACCTCTGAGGGGAGAAACTCCGTGGAAATGGCCTTGTGCCCTCCCCCAGTGACCATGTTGGCCAATTCCTGCTCCCAACCTTAGTTTTTTTCCTGGCAGAAGCCATCACAGTCCCACTGAGGTCAGTCCAGAGCTGAATGAGCATCCAAGGAGCCACCCTAGCCTCTGAGCATCCTACTGGGCATCTGCTCAGTTGCCAACTGGAAAATGTGGGGTTTTTTAAAAAAGTTTTGACCTTTCTTTGAGGACTTTTGAGTCTTTCAGGTGTGAGACAGCCACCACTCCATTCCTAATCCCCCTTCTCATCTCTTGGGCTGAGCAGCATAAATCTCTCATAAGTCTCTATGGGTCCATGACCAGAGCTACTCCTCCCCAGGGTTTTCCATAACTCCTTCCCCCAGCTCCGCCTGGCACCACTGGGACGTGCAGGTGTTTTGGGGCTCACAGCTGCCCCTTCCCCACGTCAGTTTGGGTTTGGGCACGGTGGGCAGCCCATGTGGCTGGACTGTGGCCGAGGGAGGGTGAGTGCACACCCCCGAGAGGCCGTGCCGGCCGTCCAGCGGTGCTCCCTGGGGTCCCCAGCGCCAGCCCCACAGTCAGTTCGGAGCTGTCCCTGTGTCACTGGCGCTGTCACGAGCCGCTCGCTGAGAGGCAGAGCCCGGCTGCTGCTGCGAACAGCTTCGCATTCCTGATTTGACAGCGCCACCTCGTGAGGTGGCCCCGCTCCTGGCGACACTGTGGGACACTGTCCCGCCCCTGTGCTGCCAGATCTGCCACCACGGCGTTACAAAGAGCAGGATCAAACACCCACCTGGGGAGCAGATTCCTCCTCCTGCCAGGAAATACAGGTCACTCCTGCTGCAGGACGGGTTCCTTCTTTTTCTCCTGTCTCTTTTTCCTCTTGCAACTGGAGAGTCTCAGCCCCAGACCTGGTGAAGAAAGACGGGTTATAAGAAATCAGTGGCTTGGTCTGTTTGGGGCAGACACAGGAGGGTCTCCTGTGAAATTCCCATGCCAGGCTGAGCAGATGGACTGACAGCAACCACGCCCAGCCCTGAGGTGCCACCAGGAACCTGCTTTGAAGGCAAGAAGTTTGCCCCAGCAGGGAGAGGGGAAAGGTTTCATTTCAGGACTGCCCAAGCGTGTCTGCAGGGCTGGCGATTGAAAAAGTGACATTTCACAGAATCACAGGATGGGTAAGGTCAGAAGGGATCGCCTGGTCCAACATCTCAGCTCAAGCTGGGTCCCCTGAGCTCAGTACTGAGGATTGTGCCCAGATGGCTCTTGAATATCTCCAGTAAGAGGCTCCACAACCTCTCAGGGCAGCCTGTTCCAGTGCTCATTCACGGTCACAGTAAAGAAGTTTTTCCTCACGTTCAGGTGGGAATTCCTCTGTTCCAATTTCTGCTCATCCCATTGCTCAGCGCCACCGAGAGGAGCCTGGCTTCCATCCTCTGGGCATCCCCTCTTCAGGCACATGCAGACACTGATCAGATTCTCCTCTGCAGGCTGAGCAGGCCTGGAGGGAGCTGCTGAGAGCCCTGTGGTGCCCTGCAGCCCCCCAGGGGTCACCAAACACGTGTGTCACAATCAGGGTGGCACTTCGGAACACAGCACCGGAACACTGCACCATCATGATGACTGCTGGTGAGTTACCCTTTGCTGCGGGCTTCAGCACCTCTAAACACACCCCAAAAGGTGGAAAAAGGGGAGGAAAAAAGGAGTATCAAGATTTGAAAGATGGGTCCTCCCTGTAACACAGCTGTGCCTTTGTGGAAGAGGACATTTCCAAGGGCATCAACCCAGCAGCAGGCTGATGCCAGCCCACCTTCTTGCATCCAGATCTTTCAGACACGAATAAAACTTCACAGGGTAGTGGGAGGTGTTGGGCCCTGACTCTTGTACTGAGTGTTGGGTGAATGTGCTGTCTCTGGGTAAGGCAGAGGAGTGCAGCTCGTGCCCAGCAGCCACAGCACCTCCCTTCTCCTGCCCTGTGGGTGCCACCACATTTGTGCCCAGCCTCTATGAACCACATACCTTGGCTGTTTAGGAGGCTGCCATTCAAACTTCCCAGCTCCTGCATGCTTCTCAACCTGGTGCTTTCCAAACAGCCTGTGCCACCCAACCCAAAACACATTTCACACACAGTCCCAGCTCCAAATCCTCCCACGTGTGCACAGGACAAGCTTGTACCACGTATCCCCTAAAGCTGATTCCCCCCCAAAACTCCTTTGGCTCACATTGATGTCACAGCTGGTAACACAAAGCCCAGGTAACTTTCTCTTCTCCCCCTGTAGCATCCATAGCCTCCACGGACATGGGGCTCCTGCTGCAAGATGATGTTTTTGCTGACTTCTTCAACACCTTTCTGAACCTTCCTGTAAGTCCACTCTGCACCATAAAACCTGGGGCCTTTCAGAGCTCTCCTCAGGTGAACTTTCTGTGGCATTAGTGGCCCCAGGAAAACTGGGAGTGCACTACATTCAGGCTGGAAAATGAGGAAAACTTAGGATCTCAACTCGGAGATAGAGGTCTAAAAGGGAATTCAATACCCTTCTATGTAGTGGGAACTAACAAGAGCAGCTGGACTCTGGGCTCCTCTGCCACCCTCCATCTCTTTCAGCTCTCCCTTTCTGTTTTGATCCAGGTTTTTGGCCAGACACCCCTTTACATCAGTGGCATGGGCAGGTGGTACCTGTGGCCAGAGCTGCCGAGATTCCTGGTGAGAACGTGCCCCTTGTTAGAAGGGAGGAAGAGGGAGGAAGGGCACAGGGCAGGGCAGGGAAGGAGCTGGTTTCTCACTGCCAAGGCCCCTCTCTGGCTCTCCTGTTCGTGCAGCTGGGCGATCATTTCAAACCCAGGCGTCACTTCGCTTTTATGCCCTGGGCGGAGCACAAGCCATTTAAAGTCTTGCTTGCAGTTTATGGGGTCTATCTATAAACACGGAAGGAGAGCATGTGTGGTGGCAGAGAAGGGCACAGACACCAGCCCCCTGTCCCGGATTCCTCCTGAATCCAGCAGGAGCAAAGCCCTGTTGCTCGCCAGGCTGGCTCAGCCCATCCTCCCCACAGCCGCCAGCGCCGCTTGCAGCGCTCGGATCCCAAAGCAGAAAGGATCCTGCCCCTCTGGAAGCTCTCGGGAAGCTGCCATGCCGGGGCTCTGGAGGAGAGGCAGGGGAAGGGAGCCCTGCAGCAGCCGTGCAGCTCGCCCGTTCGCAGGCAGAGCTTTTGGGGACGCGAGCAGGGGCTGCGACTTGGGTACCCCCCTTGTGCCTCAGCACCGGCGTGGCTTTCATCGCCACAAAGCAACGGGGCGCCCTCCCCACCTCCTTCCCCCGGAGCAGGGACCTGTTACTCACCCTAAAGGCCAGGCAGCAGCCGGCTCCTTGCTCGCAGCTAATCCTCTCCTCGGGCACCGCAGGACCCCAGCCCCGCGCCTTTACTGGCTTGGCTGGAAAAGCACCGGCTGCCTCACTTCTGCAAATCCAGCCTGTGCCTCCACCTCGTCCTCTGCCAGAAGCTGCTGGGTTTCATTCGCTCGGGGGAAGCAGGTGAGTCATCGCGGCACGGAGGAAACCGGATCGGCTTCTCCTCTGCGCTCGGGCTTCCTCTCTCCCCGGGGCTGTCACTGCCTGGTGCCTGCCCAGTGGGTCGTGCCTCTGCTCCGGGCTAAGAAGGCGTTGCGCATCCCATTTTTAGGGATGCAGCCGGTCCCGATGGGATGTGCAGGGATTTACTCCGCCGCGCTGCTAATACGGGCTCGCTAAGTACCTGCCTAGCGGGGTTTACCGATGTGGGGCAGAGCTGGAGAGCATTCCGGGGCACTGATACCGAGGTGCTGATGGTTTGGGTTTGCTGCTGTGGAAAACAGGCCGTGGTGTCTCTTACTGATAACAAGTCTGGATCGTGCTCACTTTGCCCCTAAAACGAGCCTTCTCAGCCCAGCCAGGTACTTCCTCAGCCTGCGTGTCAGCTGCCACTGGAAAGAAAGCTGTGGCAGCAGAAATGCAGATCCTCATTTCAGAAAAATAAACAATTCGCCAAGGCTTCTCCTCAGGATATTGCTGCTGCTTCTCCAGTCGGGTTGAAACTCAAAGCTGGAGGAAGTAGAGGGCGAGCCCCAAACTCGGGCAAGAAAAGATGGAGATTTGCCAGGAACAGAGGAGCAACATCTGGACAGGCTATCCCTGACAGGAGCCAGTTATCCTTGCAAACACCACGTGTGCATCCCACAGCCTGTCCCAAACCCCCAGTTCAGAGTGATTTGCTGCTCTCCCTCCAGCAGCCTCTTTCAGGGTGGGAGCTGGAGAGTTCCCTTGGGATCTGGCAGGCAGTCCCTGATGCCATGTGTCCCACAGCAGAGCTCCTGAACTGGCGGAGCGCTGACCAGTGGCTGCTGGAGAGGTGCATCAGTGGGAGCCACGGCATGCGGCACTTCTGCGCCTTCATCCGAGGAACAGCAGGTGGGCACAGGATGCTGCACAGCCCCCTCCCAGCCAGGCCACCTGCCTGCAGGACACTGGCACAGAGCTGGGGGCATGGCTGAGATCCCAGAGAGAGCTTTGGAAGGTGAGCCAGCAGCAGAGCTGGGCGGGAGATGCATTGCTATGATTTTTCTCTGTTCCCTCGGTTCATGCTGGTGATCTTTCCTCTGCTTCATCCATCCTCGGGGCTTTCAGGGGCTCCTCCCAACTCCCATCCCTTGTCTGATCCGTAGGGGAAGAACTGGTCGACTTCTGGCTCATCACTGAAAGGCTCCTGGGCCTGGATGAGTCAGATGGGAGTCAGAGGGACCTCTTCTTGTCCCTGGTCCACAGGCTGAGAGCCACTCACCTGCGTGAAGGCTCCAGCGTGGTCACCCTTTGCACCCCCATCGCTGGTAAGGAGCACGGGAGCTGGGGATGGGCACTGCCCTTCCAGAGAGGGTGTCGTTCCTGGATGCTCCCAGGGGGATGGGATGCCATCACCTGCTTGGTTTGGCTGGGGAACAGCCTGCACAGAGCCATCACCTCGCCATAATTCCCTGCATCCGTCTCAGGACCTCTGCCGAAAGCCAGGCACATCCAGTCCATCAGCACCAGGAGGGACATCCTGAGCAAGATGCAGGAGCAGGCCCTTTTTATCATTCAGAGTTACTGGCTCCCTAAATTCTTCGTGCACTGCAAGATGGGAATGGAGGAAGAGGAATCGTGCCAGCCTTTGCTCCAGGAATACCAGGAACGTTTATCATGGGCCTGCTGGCAGGAGCCCCCAGGCCTTTCAGAGCCCCTCCCCACGATGCACATCAAAAGGAGCCAGGGTGTGTCAGGGCCCTACTGCAGCTGGAGGGCCAAAGCAGAGGTCTGGGCTCTGGTCAAGGAGGGCAGAGACACCCAAGAACTAAAAATGGCCACTTTTCAGGTGAAACCAGAGAAGCAGCCAGGGCCAGCTGGGAGCACGGAGGAATTGTGTATGGATAAGGATGCTTTGGGATCCATTCCCCAGCAGTCAGAGCATCCTGCAAATACTGCCTTTGGAGGCAGAGGAAGAGTAACATTTCCTGGAAGACCTCAGCCCAGTGCAGAGCAGGATCTAGAAAACCTCTGTAAGGAGAAAATCCTCTCTGACCTGCTTCCCTCTGCATCCCTTGCCCGACTGCCATCCCTGAAAAAGCCAGTCAAGACCTTGGATTTCCTTGCCTGGGCCCTGTGTGCCGACGCCTGTGCGGGACGACCCTTCAGAGAATTCCTGCAGCGCCGGAACCTGCCCATGGAGACTCATCTCCTGGACCTGTGGCACGACCTGGAGGAGTTTCTGCCCGTGGTGCTGGACTCCAACAGAGAAAACAGCTTCTTCCTGCGCCATCTGATTGGGGAAAAGATCTGCAAGACCTACCTGGAGGAGGGCAGCATTGAGAAGCTTCCCTTGGAGACCAGGACTCTCGTGAGTTTGTGGAACCATCTGGTATGTGGAGAATTCTCGCCCTGGATATTCAGAGCCCAGATGGAGATTTGCAAGGTACACAGGGGTGCTGGCAGCGGTCAGGCTGGGAGGTACAGCTGGCATTGGCATCCTTGTGGTGGTGTGAGGGCTGTGGGAATGTTTAGGAAGTGAAGCATTTGGAAAATTAAGAGGAAAAGAGATGAGGAAGAGAAAAACTTGCACTGGACCAGTGAGTGAGATGCCCCAGGTCAGTGGATAGGAGCATCCTCACTGGTTTGCTGGGCAGCAGAGCAGGGCTGAGCAGTCACTGAATATGTCTGGTGAGCCTGGCTAGATGCACATTCCAAGGGGAATGACAGGGGATGACAGAGCAGTGACCATCCTCTTGCATCCATCACTAGTTCCAGCACAACCCCAGCAAAACCCATTTAGAACCCCAGCGCCCAGGACACACACACATCCAGTGGACCAAGCTGGATGTGCAGGTGTGTCCTGGGCGTGTCAGCAAGTTGTGAGGCACCCATGGCACCAGCACTGGGCCCCTGCCTGAGGACAATCCCCCTCTGCTCCTCCTCAGGTGCTCTGCAGCCTCTATGAGGAATTCCTGGCCGCCGACGACAGGACGTTCCTCCAGTTCATGGTGAGGGGGATGCACAGGGGCAGCCTCGGAGGGTGTGCAGGCTCCAGTGGGGATGTGAAAAGTTGGAGAGAGAGAGAGGAGGGAGGAAAAGCCCAGCATTAGCTGCAGTGGTCTGCCATCCCACAATAGCCAGTGCTGCCACAGGGTGACACAGCAGATCCTACCCTGCTCCAGCTGCCTGGAGCAATGATCCTTAGCTCTTCCAACACAGCATCCCATTAAGTTGGCAGCACTGCAGGCACAACCTGCAAGATCTCCCCCGAGACAAGCTGTGACCCTGCCTAAAAGCAGGGAGAAATGTAATTGCAGGCTTTTAGGGTAAGCCCAGCACTTGTGGGAATTGATCTGCCCCGGCTTTTTTCCTTGCCTACGCTATTAATGTGCAATTATTACTGCTATTAATGTGACTCATGTGCATGACACACATGGGATGACCCTGCTCCAGCACCAGTGCCTGGCCAGTGCAGGGGGGAAGAGGCCATGCAGCCTTTTAGCCTATGACTCAACCACCCTCCAGTTTTCCACATATGTTTTTTTCCACCAAAAAGGGTGATACAGGAAGTCAAAGTCACACAAGCGCTCTTCCCAGACCATTATTCCTCCTGGCATCAGAAATCCCATAATACCTACTCCAAATTCCAGT
This sequence comes from Alethe castanea, assembly GCA_024734035.1. NCBI lineage: Eukaryota > Metazoa > Chordata > Aves > Passeriformes > Muscicapidae > Alethe > Alethe castanea. The sequence continues at coordinate 27,523,875 of JANRGV010000120.1, read as the reverse complement.
ATTACACCCAGGGTGTATGCAGACAGAAGCCCCTGAGCATCCCACCTGCACTGGTACCTGCACAACCCATGCAGGCAATTTTTCTCACTGCAGATGGCGTTCTACAAACCAACTGTTCCCCCTAAAACAAAATGTGAAATCAGCAGCTGATCCTGGAAATGTTGAGGAGAGGCTGTCAGGGCTTGGAATCCTCAGAGACCTGGCTCCCAGAGTCTCAGCCAGTGAGAGCATTTTGGAAAAGTCAAGTGGCAGCTCCCGACCCTGACTCATTAACTGCTCTTGGTTGGAAGTTAATTAGCTGCCCAGGTTTTTTAGCATCTCTTGTCAAGGAAATCTCCCCTCTGAGGCCAGAGCTGGTCTGGGAGTGCAATTATCACTTCAGCAGGCGTCGGGGCTGAGCTCTCTCTGGGCACCATCCCCTGAGCCAAACTCCTCCCAGCTCTCCTGCTCTGCTGTCAGGGGAACTGCTGGGACCTAGCAGGGTTATTTTTGGTGCCTGCTCTCAGCTCTCAGCCAGCACCTGGCCACTCTACTCCTGCTGCTTGGCGAGCTGTGCAAACTGTTTGTGTGTGGGGAGAGGCAAAACCTGCAGGAGGGTTTTGGGGGGAATGAGGGAGGCACTGCCAGGGCACCCACTGGAGCCAGCCCCGGTGACAGCAGCCAACAAATCAGCACCAGGCTGTTGGGGACACCTTCAGGGTTGTTTCCAGCCCTCCTGGGGGGATGATGAACTCTTCAGGAAAGCTGCAAGGCCGTGTCTGGCCTTCCTCTGGCTGCCTGTGCCCAGTACATCCCAGCCAGCTGAGCTGAGCTTTGTGCTCACATAGTTTCCTTCCAGACTGCTCAAAGCTCAAGCAGAGATCTGAAGTGGGCAGGTGTGTAGTCTGAGGCACAGTAAAACAGGTGGGCACAGTGCTGGAGGTGGGGAAGGTGCTGTGTGCCACCACCCTGCCCTCCTCTCTGCAGGCTCCAGGGATGGATGTCCCCATGCTCGAGGTGCTGAGCCGTGCTGCTGGCAGAGGACAATATTTCCACCTGTTCCAGAGGATGAACCAGTCCCTGAAGCTGAGCCAGGCCTTGCATGGCACCAGGAGCTTGGAGAGGGTCTCCTCCAAGCTCTGGCAATTGCTGGCTGCTAGAGACCTCCAGAAAGGGGGTTCCATCCAGGCAGAGATGGAGCTGCTCCTGGGCAGTGCTGGTAAGAGGAGGCTCTCAATTCACGTTGGCTGAAGCCAGTAAAGCATGGTTTATGCTCTGGTGGTGACCACTAGCCCCAAACAGGTGATGGACATCATGGAGTGGGTTGGTACAGTGAGTCTGGGAGCCTTCATTTGTAACCAAAGCTTTGGCAGTGACCTAAGGACCAAATTCCCTCCTGCCAGTACCAGGGGCACCAAATGCCACATCCCTGACGGCACTGACCTGGATCACCAGATCAAATGAAGGCTGCAGCAAAGGAACTGAAGCCTAAAGCCAGCAGTGGCTCCTGCCACCCCAGTTCCACATTTTGGCCTCTCCTGACGATGCTGGGACTGGCCATGCTGGTTCTGCTGGTGTAACCCCTCAGCTTTGTTCTGTCATTCAATCTTTTGGGAGTGACACTGATTTTCTAGGCACCTGTGGTGCACTGAGGGTGACAGCAGTCCCCTGTAGCACCCCTGCAGCTTTTGGCCCTCAGTTTTACCCAAGAAATTCAGTGTCACAGACTCAAGGAACAGGACACACAAGGGGGCAGGGAAGGTAACAAAACCCAGCCCTCAGAGGCAGTGCTGAAGGGCTGCCATAACCAGAGGTGATGGACATGGTATCTGTCCCCTCTCCTCTCTCTGATGCAGAATTGCAAAGGTTAATGGCAGGTGAGCTGGCTGTGGGTAGCCCAAGCAAGGAAGAGGAGCTCCTGCAGCTCATGAATACAGCACTAGGTGAGTCCAGGCTGGGCAGGCAAGAGGCAGGGTGGGCTCCCAAAAATGTAGGGATCACCCCTGGGGGTGCTGCAGGGACTGGGCGAGCAGGAGGCTTCCCTGCAGGCATGGCATCATCTGGGGGAACTTCTCCAGAAGGAAAGGCCTGTTCAGCCACAGCAGGCTGTGCTCTGGGGCACTAATCCAGCCAGGGAGGGTGGGAATGGGGGATTTCTCTGGAGCAGATGCTGAGGAGGTCAAATCATGAAAGGTGAAGAGCTCCCACAATGTCTCCTGAGCCAGAGACACCACGAGGAGGCTCCAGGGTCCAGCTGTGTGCAGGCTCTGGCTGTCACCTGAGGAAGAGGCCAGCCCTGTTCCTGTCCCCACAGCTGTTGCATCCGAGAGGATTGCTAGAGAGAACGTTGCTGCTGCTGCAAGGAAGAAGGCATCTAGAAAACGCAGGTCTGGCACCTGGCAGCACAGAGCTTTGCTCCTTCCACCCATTCAGATTTTCCCCAGTGCTCCCCTGTAGTGCCACTGCTCCCTGTTTGGTCATTGGTCCCCTCAGCTGTAGGCATAGGTGGCCTGTGGGTATAAACTGCAGAATTACCAGGGAAAGGAGAAATATTAACACTCCCCACCCCCAGTTCAGTTTTACTCTTCACACCCTGTGCACATTTGGTGCACTTCATCCTCAGTCAAACCCTGTAATGCCCTGTAATGGGCAACACTCAGATTCCCAGAAAAATCACTTAAAATCACACTGTAGCCATACTTAAATCTCTGGACTTGTGTCTCACCTTTTGGGAATAATTCTGCTGTGAGTGCTTGCAGCTTCACACTGGGATATAAAGCAAATGGAAAAATGATAGTCAGCACCTGAGCTGAGCTGATTTCTTAAGCCCAGTTATGCAAATGCACCTTGCCCAACATCCCACTCCAAGGGGCCAGCAATAAATGCATTTTTCTCTGACCCATCAGCCAGTACATTGATATTCCATCCAGACCGTCACCCCAAGCCTACCAAATCGCTTCTGGGCCTGCAGGCTGCTGGAATGGAGGAGGAAACTGCAGATAAGCAGGACAGACTCTCCCAAGGCTACCACGTGCAAGAAGAGAGCCCAGGGGAGGGTATCTAGTGCCCTCCACCATTGTCCAACCTCCTCCAGGAACAGAAATCCAGTGGGACCCCAACCCTGGGGCTATCCCTTATCAGCTGCTCCCCACCTGAGCCCCCCTTCCATCAAACCAGTGCCCTCCTCATGCCTCTGGCTGCTCTTGATGCTCTCTCTGCTCTCCCATCCGGCAGTTTTGAGGAGGACGACGAGGAGGAAGGACCTCAGAAGAAGAAGCAGAAACAGACACAGAAGCAGACAGAGAAGCAGACACAGCAGCAGAAAAAGACACAGAAGCAGAAGCAGAAACAGCAGCAGGAGGATTTGTTGCTCTGGAGCAAAAAGCCCAAGTCCAGGCGTCGTCAGCATGTGCAGGAAGGGAGAGAGGGCCTCGAGACACAGACACAGAGGATGGTAAGGAAAGACCCTGTGTGCTGGCAGGCTGAGGATGTTTGCCAGGCAAGAAAGAGAGGAGGTGCTGTGAGACAAGGGATGTCACATAAATGGGGTGAGAGGGTCAGATCTGGGGAGCTGCAGGAAAGCAGCAAGGAAAGGCTCCCTCCTACAGGCTCTGGAGTCCTGCCCCACACAGACCCCACCACATCTGGTCAGGGCTGGCAGAGTGATTCACACCATGCCCTGTGGCCACTGAGAAGCTGAGAAATACTGGGAAGCAAAGATGGTGGCTGGGTCCCAGATCCCACTGCCAAGGCTGCTCCAGCTCACAGGGTGGGGTCAGACAGGAGGGCTGAGCCCCAGTGCTGCAGCTCCCTGGCTGGTGGCAGCTGTGCCGTGTCTCTGCAGGAATGGGCCTGGGATGCCATCCGGGAGCTTGTCAGGAGCTTCTCCAAGTTCCGGAGGGAGATGAAAAATCAGAAATGCCGGGCAGAATTTGAGGAGTTTCTCCGCCAGGAGCGAAGAAACGAGAGGGAAAGTATGTCCAGTGTCCTGCCACCCCTTCTCCTCCCTCCCCAGGACACCCCTGGGTTCAGGTAGAGAAGAAAATGGAGAAAACCTGTCCCTTACTGCCCACCACCATGATTTAGTGCCCTGTTATGCTGCTGCATCTTTCTCAAACAATGTCATATATGCAAGTTTGCATCCCTGCCTCAAAAAAAAAACCCAACAAAAACCCAACCCAAAACAGGAAACACTAAATGGAGCTAAGGTGAGACAGGCCAGAAAAATAAACAAAAGGAAATTGTTTTCTGGGCAACAGAGAGCTGACCTAAACAGAAAGTTTACACACAGTTTTGAGAGGAGGCTGTAAAAGCAGTCAGAGACGTAATCTGCTAAACACACAGAAACCCCATCTAGATCAAGAGAATTTTATACATGAGGGAAACAAGAGATTTTTTTTCCCTCTCATCCTCACTCATTATCTGCCTGTGGGCTCTGTCAGAACCAAGGCAACAGCTAGACAGGGCAGCAGGCTTTAGCAACAGGCCAATGGAAACAGAGAACATAAACACTCCGTGGGGGCAAAGAGGAGGAGGGATGGAGGAGATCACAAGCTAGAGGGAGGGTGCAGTCCACAGAGGTAGAAAGGCCCTCAGCTAATTGCATGCAGGTAAGGGCAGCACAGGTGAGGTGAAGGATAAAAGCCAGCACTGGGCAGCAGGACACAGCACCTCTTCCCCTGCCTCAGACTTGCCTGTCAAGGAGAAGAAGAAGAAAAGTCCTGCAAAGACTCCCCGCAAGGGCAAAGCCCAGCAGGAAAAGGTGACGCTGGTAAAGCGCCGCATCTTGGACAAACAGCTCATCGTCGTCAACTTCCTCGTCGATGACCTCCGCTTTTACCTGGAGATGGACAAGTAAGTTCTTCTTCCACCAGCTGCTCAGGTACCACTGCAAAATCCCAGGATGGTTTGTGTTGGAAGGGGCCTCAAAGGTCATCCCATTCCAGCTCCCTGCCATGGGCAGGGACGTGTCCCACTGGACTGGGTTACTGAGAGCTCCATCCAACTTGGTACCAGCCTCCCTTGGCTCTGGCCTGAACCCATCTCTGATGGAGTCCTCCAAAGCCCCCATTTCAGCCTGCAGTCACCCCCTGGCTCAGGGCTCCTGTTTGAAATCCTTCTGCTTTGGTAGTCCCCAGCTACCCAACATTTTGCCCGCACCATTCTGGATGTCCCAGTTGTGGTGGCATTTCTCCCTTGGCTGTGTCCCAGCAAACCTGTAAGACCAATCCATGGCCAATGGGCACCAGCACCCCCTATGCTGCAGCCAGCACTCCCACAACAGGCAAATCCCCAGCTTTCAATCCTCCTCTTTTCCCAAAAATGGGGAACATCACCTGCTCTAGGTGAATCCTGTGACCACGAGGGGGGCAGAAGAGGGAGCTGGCTTTTCATAGCTCCTGTGTCACTGTTCCACACCTTGAGAATTGCTTTTCCTGGCCAAGCAAATACCAAATTAAGGCAGAACACGATTGTCTAGCCTAGCAGTTACTAGCACTTGTCTTAGAGCAAGATCCCACGTGCCTTTGCAGGTTTTCCAAGTTGGCTGACTGCAAGGAAGCTGCAGCACTCCGCAAGTTGCGGTCAGAAAAGCGAGTTGCCTTTCTCAGAAAGAAACATGACATGATCAGCAAACTTTTCCTGGACTCTGAGATGCCCCCCAAGCTGCGGGTGAGACCCTGGACCTGCCCAGGAAGGCTGGAGGCTGCTGCCTGCTCATTGCAGTGGTGGAGAAAGAGGGACAGGCAGGGGTCTGGATCTGCTGGGGGGGCTTTGGGGCGTGCTCTGGAGCTTGGGGCTTCCATATGGGCTGGGAGGGGTGGAAAGCAACCCCCCATCAGACCCTGATATATTGAGAATAAGCATGTGGATAAGGATGGGGGAGATGGGGATGATTCTCCAGCATTACCTGCTGGAGAAATGCCAGGGCTGAAGCACCAGGATGGTGCTGCACACCACTAATCCAGCCCTTTCCCTCTTCAGAGGCCAATGTCATTATCCCTTCCCCACTGCCCCCACCCCAACTCCTCCCAGTAGCTCTGCCATCCTCCCTTTGGAGGGCACAAAGCTTCCCACAGAAATCCTGGTGGGATCCTGTCCTTGTGCCTGGGCCAAGCAGCCAGGATGGAATTTGGGTCTCTTCTTAGAGACTTCTGAGGTGGGGTCAGGGAGAGAAACCTGGCCCTATCAGGAGTGCTGCAAAGCGCTTTGGTCTCTTCTGTGCCCAGGTCAACATCTCTGAGAAAGAGAGGGATTCAATCTGTCGTTTCTCTTCCAAGAAGCCGCTGACCCGGGCCATCTACCACAACGCCAAGGTCGCCCTCTTCCCCATCCTGATGTACTTCTGGAGAAGGTACCTGTCCCTCTCCTCTCTCCCAAGGTGGAGGAGGCTCTGGGGATGCCACACTTTGTCTCCAGCTGCTTGTTCTCCTGCCTGAGCTCCTCCAGGAGCTCAACTGGAATTGTCTCCTTGGAGTTTTGCTGTTCCCGGTGTTTCTTCTGCAGGTTCTGCACCTGGAAGGTGATGAGAAGCTACCAGAAGACCCGGAAGAAGGACAAGAGCTTTGGGCTTGCCAAGGGGGACAAGAGCTCTCGGCTCCAAAAGGAGGAGAGGAGCTCTCAGGAGCCCAAACGGGGCAAGGGCCACAAGGAGGGAAAGGTTCCAGCCTCTTCGCCTCCTGCAAAAACCCCCTCCAAAGCACCCAAGATCCTGGATCCCAAGACAGTGGTGGATGTTATCCCATCTACACATTACGCTCCAGGTTTGTTCTTCTAGTGCAGAAACACCCAGACCTGACATCTTTTCAGTTCCCCTGAGAAGATCCCCTCCTTCACGCAGCTTTGAGGGTGTATGTGGTGCAGACCTGCAGGGAAAATGGAATGGAGTATTTTTTTTTCCTGTCAAAATCAGTCAAAACTGTCCAGCAGGATTTTAGAAATTTTCTTTGGTGAATAGGGAAGTGAGCACAGAGACTTTCCAAGCAAAGAGCTGTTGCATAATTCCTATTTATTGCAATAATCAAGTTAAAAATACTCAGGCACACCCCCTGAAACAGAAATAAAAAACCCCAATCTTTTGGGCTGCAAGTCAAATGGGAGCAGGAAAGGGAGAGCAACTGTGCAGCCAAACACCAGGCACACTGGCATTCCATGGAGAGTGCTTTGAATATCTGGAATGGAGAATAAGCTCCATCAGGATTTGAGGTGACAGCTGCAGGGAAAGAGATGTTCTTTCTTCCTCATCCCCTTGTTTAGTTTAGATGCACTGAATAACTCTAAACTGAAAAACACAAAGTGATGCTGAGCACTGTCAGTCTGCCTGACAGCCTGCTCCTTGGCTGAATATTCATTTGGAAATTGTCTAATTGATTTTTGATTAAAGGGGAAACCAAAATAGGCACATACTAATCTTGCTTTGACGGATGAGTGGGCGTCAGCAAGCTGCTGTTCTGCTCCCTGTCATTTATCACTGTCAAGTTCCGGCTAAAAAGCAGCAGAGTTCGAGGATTTGGATGCCTCCAGGCAGGTGCTTGAGCTCCTGCTCCACAGCAGGGCTGAGGTGACAGAGCCCTGTGCTCCAGGAATGCCAAGCCATGTCCTCAGCTCAAACCACCTCACTCCTTGGCTGTTCCCATGGACAACATCCAGTCTTCATCTTGGGTTTCCACCGTGTTGCAGAGCCTCACTGGTCTTCCAGGACCTTTTCAAACATAGTTGTTTTAATGCAAAAGTCACAAAAAAACCCCCAGTAAAACCCCAGAAAAAAACTCATGTATTCCAAGCTAGTGATGAGCCAGAAGCCTTGTGTTACACCTGAGCTACTGGCTGTGTTATCCAGGACAAGGACAGTGTTTGCCAGGGTCTTCAGAGAGCAGGGAGAGTGGCATTTAAACTGATTCACATTAGAGATAGGAAGTAGTTTTTTACACTAGAGGGTGGTAAAACACCAGCACAGTTTGCCCAGAGAAGCTGTGGCAGCCCTGTCGCTGGAAATATTCAGGATCAGGTTGGATGGGGCTCTGAGCAACCTGGTCTAGTGGAAGGTGTTGGGGGCTGCACTAGATGGCCTTGAAAGGTCCCTTCCAACACAAATTATTGTGTGTTTAGATCAGTGCAAACTGCTGCAAGGGTTGGGACAGTCCCAAGCAGCACAGCCACAGAGAGTGATGCATTGGGAGCTGCTCTGGACACGTAGAAAAGGCTGTGATCTCTCCAGCATGGACATTAATCCCACAGGGACTGACCCTGAGACAACTGTCCCCAAGCCACCACTCCTTGCTGCGTCTCACAGGGATGAGTAACAGGAGCCAGGCAGAAAAAAATCCCTCCGTTTGCCTGGCACGTAGGGGACAAGATGTGTGACCCAAAATAGCTGCTGTTTGTGACTGTGCTGATGTCCACACCAGCTCCTGAGACACTTTTCTGCACCTTATGCTCTCACCAATGACCTTTCTCGAAGGGTCTTGCTTTTCTAACCTTTGGGTAAAAACTCACTTTTGAGCTGGGGGGAAAAAAAAAAAAAAGGAAAAATTGGTTTGTTGCCTTTTAAAAAGCTGGGGAAAATGCCTGTAACTGCAGAGAAAAGCTGCTCTTCCCCACGCTGTGCTCTGCCCTTGTTTTGAGGGATGTGCAGGCGCTGGGTTGTGGCAGGCAGGGACCTCTCTGCCATCACCAGGCATCACTGTGGCACTGCCACTGCACTGCCCGACCCCAGGGTGATGCCTTGGGAGGCTGGAACAGTCTAGGCAGTGTTAAAGGAGTAAAGCAGGGATTTATTGAAAGGATTCACCTTGGGCAGTACAAGAGCCTGGCCGTGGCTCCACCCAAGATGGACTCTGGGTCACGAGTTTTCACACTTTCATAAGTTTTGGTCCATTTCCCTATGGGGTTAATTACACAATTCCAGCTCCAGGTTATGCAGTCCCATCCTCCCAGTTTTTCTCCTCAATTTGCTGTTGTTTACACTTTTTGGGCCTGAAGCTGCAGTGGTGTCCTTGATTCTGGGGCTGGAAAAGGATTGTTTTGTGTGACTGAGCTGTGAGGAGAACTTGCCAACACTTTATGTGAAGTTCAGAGTTACACATCAATGCAGTACAGAATCTGGGAAATATAAAGCTAAAACTTAAGGCATCAGTGGCCACCAGCATGGACTGGGACAGGAGGCCCAAAGCCTGGCACACCTCCCCATCTCCCATTTCTGCCACCCAGCCTTGGGACACATCACCCCCACCCTGCAGCCCCCAAACCTGTTTGCCATCAGGGACACCTCAAATCCTTTCTTGTGCTCTGGGCAAGCCCCAGATGGTTTGAGGGGGGCACTGCCGCTGTCCTCCCTCGTTTGCCAGCAGAGCACTCCATGGCTTTCCCTCCCCAGGCAAAAGGCCTGTCCTCACCTTCACGCTGTCAGAGGGCGTCGAGCTGATGGAACCACGGTTCCGCAAGAAATCGGAGCCTCCAGAGGAGCAGAAGGGTGAGGCCGGGCTGGAAGGGGCCTGGCTGCCCCTGAGGGCTGCGGGGACAGGGGCTCCCTGCAGCAGCCCATGGTGAGGGGTTTGTGCTTTGTTTCCCTCAGATCCCGATGCCAGCGAGGAGAAGAGGCCCTCGCTCAGCCAGCCTGCCCCTCAGGATGGGGAGGCGATCCCAGAGGTGCTCACCCCCTCCAAACCCCACAGCACAGCCTGGGGCTCCTCTAAAATCCCAGGGGTTTGTGCAGGATGCTGCTCAGCCCCGCCACCTCCAGTCACAGTCACTGAAAACTGTGCTGGTGCACATCTCACACCCAGAACTCCTCCCTGGGAGCATCCCTGGTTCTTCTCCATGCCCACAACTCCTCCCTGGGAGCATCCCTGGTTCTTCTGCATGCCCACAACTCCTCCCTGGGTTCATCCCTGATCCTTCTCCATTCCCAGAACTCCTCCCTAGGAGCATCCCTGATCCTTCTCCATGCCCAGAATTCCTGGCTGGGAGCATCTTTGATCCCTCTCCATGTCTACATTTCCTCCCTGGCTGAATATAGCCATGTGCTCACCCCTGCTTACCCTTTCCATGCCCAGAATTCCTGGCTGGGAGCAGCTCTGATCCTTCTTCATTCCCAGAACTTCTCCCTGGGAGCATCCCAGACTCCTCTCCACACCCAGAACTCCTCCCTGGGAGCATCCCAGACCCCTCTCCACACCCAGAACTCCTCCCTGGGAGCATCCCTGATCCTCTCCACACCCAGAACTCCTCCCTGGGAGCATCCCTGATGCTCTCCACACCCAGAACTCCTCCCTGGGAGCACACAGCCCTGTGCAGGTCCATGATCACCCTCACCCTGCCTTCAGCAGCAGCAGCCACTGATGAAGCATCTCTCCCTTCCCTGCAGGAACTAAAGGAAGCTCAGCCCTCCCCTGAGCAGCTCTCCCAAAACACCACTGACACAGGAATCCGAGGAAGTGATCCAAGTGAAGCTGAGCAGCCTGGACACACAGAATCATTTTCACTCAGCAATGAGACCTAAAAATAAAGCAACTCACAGCATCCTGCAGCTTACCTGGTGACAGCCCAGCAGCTCCCAGCTCCCAGCCGTGGCAGGGATGTGCTGTGACGCATGTTTCCAGCTGGAACACCACACAAATCTCCTTCCTCACATGGATCTGTAAAATGCACCTCAGCTCCTCACCTTTCCACGCAAATTAAATACTTGCTGGGGGTAGCAAGGCTGAGAGAGCCTGTTGGCTTCACTTACTCAGCTGGGTGCTGAGGTGGTGCCTGTTTTGCCAAAGCCTTTCTGATTTTCCAGCAATAATCAGCTCATGCCTGGCTGGGGCTTCAGCATGCTTTTTTGATGAGGTTTGGGATTTTTATTGTTTTTTTGAGCCAGTGTGTGTTTACAAAGCACTAACCAAATCTTATCAAGGGCCTTAATTTTCCCCAGGTAAAGCTGAGTCAAAGTGACTTTGCCAAGTCACCAGGAAGCTGCAGAAATCACAAATATTCTTTGGACCTCGTGAAGAAAAGGCCATAACTTTTATCAGTTTGACAGAAGCAAGCTCTCATCTTTGTCATTTTGAGCTATTTTTAACCACTTTTTAATCCCAGATCCTAGAAGAATGCATCCTGGGAATAACACCAGGTACATTTTGAGGCAGATGACAACATGTTTCATATTTATCAGTTATGATTACCAACACTTTGCCTCTGGAGGATCAAAAATACCCAAACCCAAGAACATTTATTTAACTGAAGGGCTTGGGAAGCTGATACCATTCCTACAACATGAAATGTGACCAACTCTCAGAGCTGCTCTTGTGCTGGAAGTGGAAGCAGAGTGATGGAAGAAGTGGCAAAGGTCACAGAAAGCTGAAAATGTGGCATTTTACAGGAGGCTGGAGGAGCCCAGCCCATGGCCTTGCTTCTCTTCATGCATGAGCAGAAATGCTGCTGTGGCACAGGGCACCCCACAGCCCTCTGCTCTCCCCACTGCATCTCTGGGTGTCCTCCTGCCTTCTGGGCATGAGAAAGGCACAGTGAGCAAGAAAAAACAAAACAAAAAGAGCAGGGAGGAAAGGTAAAAAACCCAAAAATGTTGGTGCAATAGGAGTCAGCGTTCACCTGGTTGCATTTTCTCATCAACAGTTGTGTAATCAAACTTTTATAATGTATTTAAAAGGTTCCCAGGTCCCTCAGAAGGATCTTTGCTTCGAGGCAGGACCACTGATGCAGGTGGTGGTTTGACAGTGCTGCAGAACCTCTCTTCCTGTGCAGAGGGGATGGGGGAACCTCATTCCTAAAGGAACGTAGAGTCAGTTTTCCAGATAAGTTTATTTCAAGTTTGTTTCTCCATGGGGTCATTGAAAGAATTACAATCCCAGTTTGGGGAAAAATTTAAAAAAAAAAAATTAAAAAAACCCCACAAAAAACAACCTTTTCACAGTTGAAAAACCTTTCCATAAGCAACATATAATCACAGTGCAAATCAGAGCATCCAAAGCTGGTGGTGGTTACACCAAACTCTTTGGAATCTTTCCTAATTTAAGTCCTCCATACTCTGTCCCTGTGTGTGCTTTATCCCATCTCCTTACCCACACCTTCAGCTCTTTTGCAGGGGAATAAATAAGAAATAAAAGGAGTGATGGTGGGATCAGACATGAGACAGGAGGCAGTGACATCCTACAGAGGAGGGTCCTGGAAGTCTGCAAGGTGACTGCAAGTGGGGTTCTGGCGTAAACTGTTGTACACATAGATGGTCAGTTTTGGAAAAACCTTCAGGAAATACTCAGCATAGTCTCCTATTTTGTTGCTGATCCTGAAAGAGAACAAAAGCAAACAGGATTTTTAAATCTTATCCAAGGGGTCAATATTCTAGGATGCCCTTGCAGAGTAAAAGCCATTCCAGAGGCTTTCTGATAACATGGGGAGGTTTCCTAGAAACCCCAGAGCTGCAACTTTTCTACTCCTCAATCCTTTTTTTTGTTTTTTCTGGCTATTTTTACAGCACCTCCCTCTGCCTTTCATCTTGGACAGCTCTCTCAGGCACATGGTGGGGATTCCTGGGCTTGTCCTGGGCAAAGACAGGACTTGGTGATCCTTGTGGGTCCTCTCCAGCTCAGGATATTCCCTGATTCTATGCACTCACAGCAGGGGAAAGGATGAGAACACGTACCCTGCATCTTTGTGCTCATCCATGTTTCTCATGAGCCTCAGGAGCTGGATGACATCATTGCTGTATTTGGTACGTTTTGCATTCCTAGGATTTTCCATGACATGTAAAATATCTTTGTCAATCTGAAAGAAAGCACACAGATTATTCCCTGCCTTTCACACCCCACAAAAAACAATAGACTTCGAAGGTTTGCCAGCCAATTCAAGAATGATCAACCCCTTTTATCACCCCGGTTAGCAGAGCTGCCTTAAGCATCAACATCTTCTGACATGTGCCTTTGATTGAATTGATTTTCCCAGTTGTCTGTATTTTGTGTGGGGCTACTTTTTCCAGTTCCATTTTTAATCAGAGCCCACGAAACACTTGGAAAATCTTCTGCCTGCATGTGTAGCTCAAACCTGATTGATACCAATCCAAATTGAAGAGGATTACCATTTTGGTCCACTCTGGATAAGGAAAAGTTTTCTTAGTGACATTAGGATCTTGAAAAATACTTTTTTTGTTTCGGAGGTCTTTGATGTTATTCCATATAGTCTTCAGGAAGTTGAACCTGCTGTGGGATGAGAAGCTTCATTAGCTGCAATGGGAGGTCACTGTTCCCAGCACTACAGGCAATTCCCTCACCAAAATTCCACCTCCTTTGTACTCCCAGGACTTACCTCTGATTGCTCCAGAAATAGGGATGTTTGCTCAACCCTTCCAAACCTCGTGCATCATGAGAGCACAGGCTTTCTACAAGGTCCAGAGCTTCTGAGTAATCTGGGGAACTGGGAGCCAAATCCTTGATTCCAGCTTGTTTTCTGCCCCCTGTTAAAACACAGAGCACGAGCCTGCCCAGGGCCTGCAAAGAGACATCACTGCTCCCGTGCCAGCTTCCAACCCAGTGGAAGAGGACTCGTATCCCCAAACCCTGCAGGTGCCCAGAGGTGTAAAATACACACCCAACACAAACCTTAAGCTCTGTGCACAAGGACGGAGGAGATGGGCATCCAAATCTTGTGCAACATCTGTCACTACACTGATTTTTTTTCCCCCACTAATCAAGGCATTTTCTAGTTGGGGAGGCATAAAGCCTTTCCCTAGGACCCACAGCTACAGAGCACCCAAAATTTTAAACCAGAGGCTGGTTCACAGAGTACTTGCCTCTAAATCTGACTTCACAAGTTCTTCTTGGCCTTCAATCGACTTTCTTTTACTGCCAAAGTCTGCCAAGTAAATTTTGCCCCCTAAATCTGAGGAAATAAGAGAAATTGTTAACCAATAAAGGTGGCAAACCTTCATACAGTCCATCACTGACTTCTGGATGGCTCCTTCTTTAAAAACCAGTTCTCTGAAGGCATCTGGGATGGGTTCATCTGCCTGCAGAGACCTAGAGAGGGGGGCAGAGCTGATGAGATGTGCAAGGTTGTTCTCTCTGTGAATCTATCTGCACTTATTTAAAGAGGAGATCTAAAGGCACCCCATTCAGCACAAAGACATCTCTACTTTTACAGACAGCTGTTTGACACCTTCTTCTCTAAACTCCAGGGAAAGCAAAATGAAAACATAAAGAAAGTAAAACATCACCTATTACAAAGTTCTCAGGCTGTAGATCCTGGTGAGCAAATCCAAGGGAGTGCAGCTCTCTCAGTGCCTGGAAGATCATCTTCAGAGCAGCTTTGTAATCCTTTTGGCCTTCAGGGTCCTGCAGGTGTTCCTGGAGGTTTTTCTCCCAGAGTGGGAAGCAGAAGTACATGTAGGCTTTTTCCTTCTCAGTCTGGAAGAGCTTCAGCAGATGCTCACAGTGAGAACACTTTTCAAAGAACTCTTTTTCTTTGTTACCCTCTGCACTGCGGGTTATTCTCACTGCTACCTCTGTCCCTCCGTGGAGCCCGAGGTAGATGTCCTCCTGAATTTTCTGCTGGATGTATGGAAATGTCTTCAGTTTGCCAATCATGGGGCGATCCATTCGATCAAGATTTTTCAGCTGTGCCCTCCAGCGTTTGCTGTTTGGCTCCCACTCTCTGGGGGTTTTTGGAACAAAGTTGGCGTTGTGCTCACGAAGGAGGTTTTCCATGCTGTGATAACGATGTGTCATTGCCACTTCCATCAGGTTCCCAATATCAGTCCTCGCTCCCTTTTCACACAACAGCTCTGCTATGTTGCAATCATCTTTCTTCACAGCCACCATCAGGGCTGTGTTGCCCTCCTCATCTGCATCATCAATGTCTATCTCATCCTTCTCCAGCAAAGCTGTCACCAGCTCCGGGCTCTCCATTTCAACAGCCAGGATGAGGGCAGTTTTCCCACATTCATCTTTGCTCTTCATATCCACACCCTGCTCCAGCAGGAAGTGGACTATGGACACAGCTGACTTGTACCTCTTTTGGATCGGGCCCTTCTTCAGGGCATGGATCAAGGCGTTCCTGTCTTTGTTGTCACGGACGTTCACATCAGCCCCCATCTCCTGCACCAGCATTTTCACAACCGAGAAGTGGCGCTCCCTGCAAGCGTCCATCAGCGCCGTGGCACCTCCCTTGTGCAGCTTGGCTTTCTCCTCGCTGGTCTGCCTCCTCAGATTCACCTCTGCTCCTCTGCTGTACAGGAATCTCAAGGCTTCCTCCTTCCCATGCCACGCAGCCTCCATGAAAGCTGTGAAGCCATTGATGTCCTGGTCGTTAATGTCCGAGCCACGCTCCAGGAGGAGCTCCAGGATCTCCACGTTCCCTGCTACCCCTGCCTCAGTAAAAGCAGTGCCACCATTGTCCTTCCTGGCATGCAGAGAAGCTCCCCTGTCCAGCAGAAGCTGGACCAGGTCCTTCTCACCGGTTCGCACTGCAGTCTGCAGGGGTGTCCAGCCCCATTCTGCCTTGGAATTCACATCTGCCCCTTGCTCCAGCAGCTCCAGCACAGCTTCTTTATCCCTGTTCCTCATGGCAGCATTTAGCTTGGAGTTGAGGGTGTTCAGCTCCATGGTGCTCCCGGGGAGGGCTCTGGGCTCACCACCAGAACCCAGGGATGCACAGGAGGATGGGAGAGTGCCCAGTGCCTTCGCTGTGGGGGATGCTCCAGGCGTGGCCGATGAAACACATTAGGTGCAATTTTAAGGGCTCTGTGGCCTTCACCTGAATAATGAATAGAAAATAGCGTTTTATTAGCCTGTGGAACGTCACCATTTACACTCCATGTCCTGTGTGAGGGGCAGCTGAGGACAGCAGTGCCAGTGCCAGCCGGGAGAGCCAAGCCTGGAGAGAAGCACACCTTTAGCACTCATGGACTCCTTGCTGTCTTGCCTGGCCCCAGCCCCTCCCACAGCCCAGGGAGGTGTCTCTGCTGCTTTGGCTGTGAATGCCATCTCAGACTCGTCACAGGTTACCTGATAAGCCATTCCCCAGCCACAGTGTCAGGTGGAGATGGGCATTCCCCTTCAGCATGGGATGGCAACCACACGCAGTCCTGACTGGCCCTGATCCAGCACCTGGAGTGAGACAGAGAGCCAGCCTTAACCTTTCCTGCTTCTACAGGCCAGGAGGAAACCCTACCTGGCAGGAAGCCTCTCCTAAGCTTTTCACCACGTTAGGAGATTGATCAGGTAGGACTTAATTTACCTTAATCTATCTGGTATCTAGAAAAAGTGGGGCTCCAATACCCATTTTCAAGTGATCAGCACTTTCAGGAGTTACTGCCTAACAAGATGAACTGGAAATAAGTTACCTAAACGAATCAGAAAAACGATAGAGAAGTCTTAACGTAAAAAGCATAGTATAAATTTACATGAAATTACCCTCAGGGAAGCCAAAGATTTGGTTTTTGGATAGTTTATTCCCTGTCCAGCAGGAAATAAACACAGTATTTCATTGATTTAGATGCATTCCATCCCCTTGTATTAACTTCTATACCTTTTGCCACTCAGAAAAAAATAAAATAAAAGTACTTTCCTGGCCAGAAAGGCAGCACAGAATCCCCTGGGCACGCTGGGGCTCAGGTTCCTCACCCCTGTCAGGACAGCAGAACCCTGGGAGGGGGAAGAGAGGGGCTGAGCACTTTCCTCCTCCCCCGAGCAGCAGAGCCAAGAGATCTGCACTCCAGGAAGTGTTTAAATATTTCTATCCCAGCCCCACTGACTTTTGACCAAGTCTGCGTGTCCCGATGCG
This sequence comes from Alethe castanea, assembly GCA_024734035.1. Classification (NCBI taxonomy): domain Eukaryota; kingdom Metazoa; phylum Chordata; class Aves; order Passeriformes; family Muscicapidae; genus Alethe; species Alethe castanea. The sequence goes on along the minus strand of JANRGV010000120.1, from coordinate 27,507,120 downwards.
TCACCCAGCCCTGCCCTGCTGCCACCCACAATGACACAGCGGCAAGGCTCCCCAAATATGTGTCCCCAAACCTGCCAGGTGGAAGGTTTTATCCCTTGCAGGAGGATGCTGGGGTTCTGAGGGAGGTGTTTCAGCCTTTTTTTAGCAGGCAGCAGAGAAGTCATGAGCAAAATATACCCAGAGCCTGTTTCAGAGACATCTGCTCAGCAGTGGTGCAGGAGCTGAGGTTGTGGAAGCATTAAATGCACCAGGGCTGTGGACTGGGGGACATTTGGGGTTTCATTTCAAGCTTTTCCTCACCTTTTGGTAAATCCATCCATGTGAGGGGACTAAATGCTGCTGGAGTACACCCAGGGAATGGCTGAGCTGCAGATCTGTGCGTTCCTCACGGCTTGGGCAGGCAGGTCCTGGCATCACCCTGGCACCCTGCTTCTTGTGTAAACAAACACCCAGCCTGCTCCTCCAGGCCTTCCTTATCTGCCTGAAAGGCCTGTGCAGGAAATACACGAAGGAGCCCAGGCTGGGAAGTCCCACCCCGTTTCCTTCGCTGGGCTGTGACGTGAGATGAGCTCAGCAGAGCCTGTGCAGCTCCCCCAGCCACCTCCACTGGACTGTGCCAGCAGCAGGATTCAGCTCACGGGGCTGGAATTGCATCACTCACATGATTCCCGGCCTTCCACGGTGCCCTGGCAGGTGCACAGACTGGGAATCTGCACATGGACACGGAGACATGGCCTGATACAGGCACAAGGGAAAAGCCCTGCACGTGTTTTCCATCCAATTCTCGTGGATGCCTGCACTGCTGGCTCACATCTCCACGCCAGCTTTCACTAAACTCTGCCTCTGCAGCAGTCACCTGTACCTCGTTGTGGTGTTGGGCATCCTGCTTCCCACAGCATCCACAGGGGCTGGGAGCATCCCACGGTCTCTGCATGGAATTCTGCAGGGTTTGTGCTGCCACAGGAGAGCTTGACACCGCCCCAAGGGGACAGAGACTGTGAAAACCCAGGGAGCAATCTCCAATCTGTCTCACAGCTGCCAGCATCTCATTTTAACTCACAGGGAGAATCTCTCCTGGTTTGACCAGGGCTGTGTACTGCAGCTGCTGGTGTTCAAGTACTCGTTTGCAGGCTGCAAAACAGACAAACAACCAGAGCAAGGGCACAGCTCAGCTTCAAAGCCAGTAAAGACATAAAAAAAAAAAAAGCCAAAAGACATTAAAAAAAAAAAGCCAAGATAACAGCATCACGTCGCCCACCTACCCAAGTACAAGAGCCTTCTTCGGCTTGCTGCTTTAATTAAAGTAATTTATTATCTTATGGTGGGAAGATGAAAATCCCTAGAATGATAGGAACTCAAACCCTGTGGGGGTGGGAACGAGATGTTTGCACCCAGCAGGGCTGTGGCAGGAGTGTCCTGTGCCTGCATCCCAGCATAAAAGGGTTTGCTGGTGGTGCTTTCCTGATCCAAATTGTTTTTTACAGAGCCATAAGTTTAAACTCTGAGTCCCTGCAACAGAGTTTCCAGGGAATGAAAGGGTCTCAAAGGTTTTCTAAAGTGTGGGAGTAACAGAGCTCCTCTCCACCAGCATTCAGTAGCCTCTGGGTTATGGAGTTCCTGCTGTATTTGTACATCTGCAGAGCCATTATTTGCCCCCCATCCAGGGACTCAGGAGATGAGCTGCTGAAACACAGACAGCAGGGAAATCAAGGGCACAGCTAAGAAAATCTGCCTTTGCCTGGTTTCTGATGGAGTTACACCCATTTTTGCATCCCCTCTCCTGAGATGACATCTCCCGAGAATCCTTGTCCTCCCAGCAGCCACAAATAAACACAAGGCAAAATGTGGCAACAAAAACTGCCTGCCAAGGGCAAAATAATTTTTTAAAGGAGCTATGAATAGTAGGACGAGTTTTTTTTCTTCACGTTCAGTTCACGTGCTTTCTTATTATATTTCCAAGTGGGAATATCCCAGGGTTTATGTGCTTGGCTGTGCTGATGTGACTTTCAGTGCTGGAACACAACCCTGGAAAATAGTTCACAGAAGGATGGAGGAGCATCAACCACTTCTCACAGAACCATTTAGGTTTAAAAACACTTCCAAGATCATTGAGTCCAACCTCCAAGATCAGCGAGGCCAACCATCATCCATCACCTCCAAGTCCACCACCAAACCACATTCCCCATATCTATGCCTTTTATGGAGTATTTTCACATTTTTTAAACTTCATTTTCTGGTTTTTTAGACTGCTGCTCAATCCTCATCACCATCAAAAAGGAAATTTTTGCCTGCAGGCAATGAGATGTGAGGGCAACAGCCAGGAAGGCAGGGAGCTCACCAAGCAGGGCAGCACATCCCAGTGCCTGGGCAAGCAGAGCAGGGCAGATCCATGTAAAACACCAAAACAAGTCAGACAAGGAGTCAGGCTGAGCACCTGAGCTTGGATGCCTTTTCCAAGGAGAGCAGGTGGATCTCCAGCAGAGTCTCTCATCTCATGAGCTGTTTCTCATCCCCATTGTCCTGGTTTGAAGGACAGGTGTCTGCCAATAAAGGCAGAAGCTTCTCCTTGAAATGGAGAATGTAAACCTCCTTTCTCCAAATTATTATTATAATTTTGAAATTAAGGGGCTCTCAGGCAAAGATATGGGAATTAGGAATAACAGTTCTTTA